>CM061155.1:990000-1012500 GCA_030710495.1 Labroides dimidiatus
TTATTTAGCCAACCAGTTCCAACATATTGCTAAATGGACATACCCCCACATAGAACACAACTCCTGGCTGGAACTAGACCAACTCGACTGCGGCAATATAAAAATCCAAGACCTCCCTTTTATCACCAACACCCTCAAACGACATTCTTGCTGTAAAAACCCTTTGATCGCCTCCACCCTATCTGCATGGTGGAAAATCCTGAAGATCAAAGATTGCAAATTACAACCAGGTATGCTCTCCCTGATTTGGCACAACCCGGATTTTGTCAACAAAAACACCCCTCTGCATTTAAGCACGTCGGAAGAGAAAGGCATCTCTAACCTACACCACCTATTTCAGGACAACTCACTCATGTCCTACACAGACTTGTTCCAGACATTTGGCATTCAGAGGAGAGAACCTCCTTCAATACTTGCAAGTTACCAAAACACTCAAGAAGAGAATTCCCACACTGCTGCAAGCCCCAGGAACATCCTATTTTATCGAAAATATCACAAAGCTGTCTCCAAAGTACAAAAACAAACAAAAAAAATCCTCTCAAAAACACATAAGTCACTGTCACAGACTATGTTCACTTGCCATGTTCAAGAGAGGAAACAGACCTGTCCTTGAATGCTGATTACGATGCCTGGACACAAATTTGCAATAATACATTTGAGATGATTAAAAGTACCAATTTACAGCTTATCCATTTCAAAGTCCTCCAGCCCCTCTGATGTGTGCACTCAATGCACTTAGAATGTTCTTACACTTATTTCCATGACCTTTGGCTCTACACGCCCGTTCAGCACTTCTGGTACAAAATCACAGAAAATATCTCCTCCATTCTGGACTGCAGGATTCCACTGTCTCCCAAGCTGTGCTTGATTGGTGACAACAATGTTGAATCTTCCAGACAAATAGTCACAATCTCTGTTTGTAGCCCTAATTATTGCCAAGAAAACAATACTGGTGAACTGGAAAGATAAAAAGGCCATCACTGTCAACCACTGGTTGAATCTACTCACAGAACACACATCACTGGAGAAAATATCTGCTGACAGAAAAATCATTTTTCGTTTTTTACAGAAAAGTGAACACTGTTTATTAAATCACTAAAATAAGCCTTTAGCTTTATTTTGCTACATCTGTTAGCGCTCAAATGTTTCCATTTAAACACTGATTCTGTCTCAGTTAATGTTTATGTGACCTCTACATTATTCTCCTCAGCTTTATTCATTTACTTCAGTTAGGGCATCAAAGATGTTTTTTATGCTATAACTATCAGCTTCCAGTAGGGGTGCTCTTTCTCACTGGACTCTAGGTCTGCTCTCTGCTGAGGGGGGCACGGCCCATGGTGTGCGGCCCTGGGCTGCTTGCATGCCTGGTTGCTCTCCTGGCGGTTTCCGGGGTCTTCTTGGTTTCCTCTGGTTTAGGGTACGGGTCCAATCAGACTCTCTGCATTGGCCTTGGCCAATGGGCACCAGGCATTTCCCCTCAGGTTGTAGTAAGGGGCCAGGCTGGGCTGCTTAGGGGCACTGGGTGTGGGAATCTGATGGGGGACCTTGACATGCACTTGTCTGGTGGGTGGGCTTTCTGCTGCGGGCTGGCTGGGGGGAGGTTCTGGTTTGCTGTTGGGGGTGGGGTTGTGCATTGGCCTCTCAGAGCCTGCAGGTCCCTGTGGGCCCGCCGGGGCGTACCCCTGTCCCTGTCTCAGCACCTCTCTTGCCTGGGCAGCCTGGTCCGCATCTACCAGGCCTCTTATTGGGCACTTCAGACACCCCTGCACACAACACTGTACATAGCAATCATATACACAGTTTTAATGCACCACACCAGCCGAGGCGGAACAGTTTAGGTGGTGGGCGAGTTGCCTCACATTGATGTAGCGTAGTCCCTCCACCTTCCTGCCTCCCCAGCCCCCTGTTTTTAATGCAAAAGATACACCCCAGTGGCAGGCTGTGGTTATGGGTTCATGTGGGCCCTCGAGCCCATGACCTGCCAGACCCACCTGCCCTAGTTATTTAAATGCACCACATTGTTCTTTTTCTTTTGTTTTTCCACCACATTTTAATCCACATTACACTTAGGGCAGCACACAGTTTAGGGATAATGTTTCCTCGTTTGGGATGGGAGAAACATAGTAGTAGGAAAGGGGGGTGGGTGTTTTTTTTTTTTCCCACAAAGTTAGAAACAGCTCTCCCTGACTCAGAACAGTACGGGTATTTGTTGGTGGGCTTGCAGGGCAGCGGGCCCCTGGGGCACTAGGTGGCAGCCCAGGTTGGCCCACCAGGCTTGGGGGGGTTCCTGCCAGAATGTGTGCCCCCCTTTGTCCTTGTGTGCCCTGAGCCTATCCTATGGCACAGTGCCCTGGCCCCCTTTCCTCTGACTGGACCCATGCCTCTCTATGATCCATGTTGCCCCGCCTTGTATGGAATCTTCCCTTGCTTGATGGGGGTGGTGCTCGGCTGCCTAGGGCTGGGCCCATGAGCTCAGGGTGGTGGGTGGCGAGTGAGGTGGGGCTGTGGGATGGTTGGGTTGGGGGTGGGCGGATGGGTGAGGTAGGTGAGGTAGGTGGTGCTGGTGGCTGAGTCCTTTCACCCAGTCTCCCTCGGCGAGGGCTCAGGCACTTTGTGGGGGACCGGTAGGGACCCTCCTGCTCCGGCAGACCTACTCTGTGCCCCGTTGGTCTCCGAGGTCCTTGGGGTGTGCCTAATTGGGTGCCCTTGCCGCCCTGGGGCCAGGCTTCCCAGCCCTACGGCCCAACAGGACTTAGAGTAGCTTCCTGGGTCTTTTGGTGACTGGCTTCCAGGCATTTGTGTGTTAACTACACAGCTCCTGTCGGGGCCCATAACATAGACCAGTTGGGCACTGTCAAAATAAGTTAAGTCACTTTGTAAGCCCAACACACATATCTGTGACTTATGCACACATACACATATCTGCTCATCTTTAGCTCTAAGAGGAGACTGTTTACTGGTGAGACTGGTGCACCACTCTGATTGAATGAAAATGTAAAAGAGAAAATATCCTCATTTAAAATTTTAACACCTGTTTGTGGCTTAAAAAAATACAGCAAAACTTTGTTTTTCCACCAAGAGAGGACCTCCATATGTGGCCCTTTATCTCACTGAGGATGTTTTTCCTGCTCAGACCAATGAGTGTTTATTTAAAAAAAAAGCAGTTTGAGTTCAATGATGTCTCCTAATTTAAATTATTTCATGAAAATACTTTAAAAAATGTAACACTGACACACAACCTCTGTTGGATAGGTGGACAAATATTCACACAGGATACATGCATGCACACACTGCAGAAGGCTGAACTGCATGGAGTGAAATACACACACACACACACACACACACACACACACACACACACACACACACACACACACTCACACACACACACACCAAGAATCAGACAGGACACACAGAAACACAAAAACACAGACGGTCACACATACCTGCATTTCGTTTTTTCTTGCTCTGTCTAGCCTCATTCTTCAACCCACACACAGATCTCTCTCACACACACCTACACACACTAAACTGTTCACACTGAGTGGTGAAGAACAACAGTCGCCATCAGAAGGCCTTTTTCTTGGAGCAAAATATCTCTCTCTTCCTCCCCTCCCTCCCTCTCTTTCTCTCTCTCTCTCTCTCACTCTCTCTCTCTCTCTCCCCTTTTTCTCTCCATCTCTCACTCTACCCCCCCCCCCCCCATTCCCACTTTCAATCACTCCTCCGGTGCAGTTTGGGCTGTTTCTATGGCAACGCGCCGAGTCCCATGGTCGCTGGAGGGAGAGAGCGCTACCCCGCTCGTCCTGCCCAAAAAAAAAAAAAAAAAAACGAGAAAAAAAAATCTGCTAAACACTCCTTCAAACTGTGGAAGACAATCTCTGTGTGTTACTGCTGCCTGTGTGTGTGTGTGTGTGTGTGTGTATGTGTGTGTGTGTGTGTTAGCATTGTGTGTGTTTTATTTTCCCCCAATGATTGGAGTGGCTACCAAAAAACACCAATTTCAGCCTGAGTCTGCCTCCGTCTTTGTCTTTGCAAGACACAGTCGACTCTGTTCAGCTTCAGATATCCATAATTATAGATCATTGATCTCTCCCTCTCACACACACACACACATACACACACACACACACACAAACACCATTTAGTACACACTGAACATTTTCAGTCATTTAAACCTCATTCCGAGCATGGTGTTTGATCTGATCTGTACTGAATGATCTTTGAGACGATCAGTTTGAGCAAATTTCATGTTAAAATCCAGGAAAGTTTTTATTCTTATTGTCCATACCTGTAACAAACAAATTTTATCTGCAGAATAAAAGGAAAAATTCTGAATGAATAACATTAATGCTGATGTTTTAGACATCAGCCGTTCACTCTTTAACACACACACAAATAATAAATAAATAAGTGAGGATGCTAAAGAGGAGAGAGCTTTTCTCTCGGTCGCCCTTTTTTCTTTTCTTTCATTAAAAAGAAAAAATTAGAGAGGATGGGGGGATAAGGGATGAGGGGAGAATAAAGGGGAGGAATGAAAGGCTGCAGGCTGGAGGTGGAGATGGATGAGAGGTGAAAGGAGGTAAAGGTGAAGTAAGGTGAAGGTAGGATGGAGAGAGAAACGGGGAGATGGAGGGGAAATAAGAGAGGGAGATAAATCTGTAGTTTGGTGAGGTCAGAATGATCAAGTGACGAAGAAATGTGAGAAATGAAGAAAGAAATGGTTTAAAAAAAGGAAGGTAAGAGTTCAGGATGAAAAATGAGAACGGAAAGGATGGTGGAGTTAAAAATGAGAGGTAGAGAAGTGATCAACAGAAGTGATCAAGATCAAGAGAGTAAAAAAGACGGAAGAGGAGGAGCTACAGGACTAGCTAAAGAAAAACGAGAGAGAGAGAAAGAGAGAGGGATATAAGGAAAGAAAAGGTCAATCAACTTAAATTCTACAAAAATTGAAACGACCTGTGCTGCTGAAGCTTTCCAAAGGTTCTCCTTGAACAGTGTGACGCTTCCTCTGTTGGACTGCAAGGCTCTTGTATACCTCTCATAATCTCAAATATCTCTTAACATCTCAAATATCTCTTATGTCTCAAATATCTCTTAACATCTCATATACCTTTCATAATGTCTCAAATACTGTATCTCTTAATGTCTCAAACACCTCTCATTGTCTGAAAGTATCTCTTAAAATATCATATACCTCTCAAAGTGTCTCAAATATCTCTTAATGTCTCAAACACCTCTCATTGTCTGAAAGTATCTCTTAAAATATATACCTCTCAAAGTGTCTCAAATATCTCTTAATGTCTCAAACACCTCTCATTGTCTGAAAGTATCTCTTAAAATATCATATACCTCTCAAAGTGTCTCAAATATCTCTTAATGTCTCAAACACCTCTCATGGTCTCAAATATCTCTTAAAATCTTGTATACCTCTCATAACATCTCAAATATCTCTTGACATCTCATATACCTCTTATAAGGTCTTGTATTCCTCTCTCATAATGTCTCAAAAATCTCTTAATGTCATATACACCTTTCATACATCTCAAATATGTCCCTTAAGGTCTCGTATACTTCACATAACATCTCAAATACCCTCTCATGTCTGATTTACCTGTCATAACCTCTTGAATATCTCTTAACATTTTGTATACCTCTCATAACGCCTTAAATATCTCTTCATGTCTGGTATACCTCACATATTTTCTAAAATATTCCTCGACGTCTCAAATATCTCTTGATGTCTCAAATACCTCTTCATGTCTTGTATACCTTTCGTTATGTCTCATATACCTCTCATGACATGGTTAGTACCTCATATGAGGCGTTTGCACAATGAGTCAATTTTTTTTTCATCCTAAATTGACGTACGGTTGAAAATAGAAGTTCAATCCCATCTTCTCTCAATTATTAATTATTAATTTGCACACTGGCGCCAAAACATTTTTGTCTGTCATTATTTTTTTCAGGACAAGTTTGATTTCTTGTGGGGTTTTTTTTATTTTATTTTATTTGTCCAGGTTGTTTCCAGGTATGTTTGGCTTGTTTTAGAGACTCTGTAGGCTACTTGCAACATCATTATCATCATTGATTAAAGGATCTGTGAAGACTACTTACTTGAAGTGGATCACAGCGACACCTTCTGGCTGGAATCATGCACACACTGTGGTGATGACATGACTCTTAACAAGGTGTGTGTTTGTTTTGGAAATGATTGGAAAATTAACCCTACTTTTCATTCAAGACACTTTTTTTACTGGATACAATGTGACGAGGTAAGGTATTTATCAACACTTACACAGCGCTGTTGTTTGAAATGTGACAACAAACAATCAAAATCCGAAAATAACTGGGTGTGTAAAGAGCTTTGGTGTTTCTTTAAATCTCTTACTGACAGTTCTCTTACAACATCTCCTTTCAGTCCATCTGTTAAAGTCTTTGATGCTTTTCGTAACGTCTCATATACGCCTTTTAACGTCCTGAAAATATCTCTTAATGCCTCTAAACATCTCAAATATGTCACTTTGAGTCTTGGATTCCTCTCTTAATGTCTCTAGTACATCCACTGGTATACGTCTTTAGTACATCACTTCTGGAATAGGTATCAAACATCATCAATTTGTCACTCAAAGTCTCATTATATCACTTAACATCTTAATACTCTCTTAACTTCTGAAACGCTGCTATCATCATTTTGAATTTGTCTCCAAACGCCTTGAATGTGGAGACAACAGTGAGCCACAAGAAGCATTTATTTCCCGGAACACCTGAAGAGAAAAATCCCTCCTATATAAAGTCATGAGTCATAAAGAGCAAAAATGTTTGTCAAAAGCTACGTTATAATACAGACTTCATGGGAAGAGACTCACACTTGCAGCTAGTCCCAAGTGGACACTCAAGGAACTGCAGGTTTCTGCACTTTTAGCATGATTTTTTTAATTTTTTAACACAGGAAAAATAATGATGGAGGAAAAGAGTTCAGAAAAAGGAGGAGAAAACAGAGGTGAAGCTAAAGAATGGGGGGGGGGTAGATAAGGGAGAACAAGGGAAGATGAGGGTGAAAGAGAAAGATGGATGAAGAGAGAAAAAGAGAGCAGGAGAAGAAGAATCTTCCACTCCTCTTTCTTTTTTGTTTTCTTCTCCATCCGTTCCCTCCTTTTCATTTCCCACCTCCCTCCTCTCCCGTCCAACTTTCTTCGCCACCACTTTCCTCCAGCTTTTGTCTCATAATCCTCACCCATTTATTTCCCTCCCCCTCCTCCTCCCTCTCTACCTCCTCTTTGATTCTTTTTTCAAAAGACTCCCAAACTCCTGCGTCCTCCAGCAGCGTCTATTTGTTTGTACATCAATAATTTCTGGTGACAAACGGCGGCCTTTTCATCGCTCACATGCCAACCTGAAGCCTGACACACTCACTTTTTCATTTCTTCTCCCTCTTTTTTTGTCTGCTCCCAAATCGGCTGCTTCGACAGGTAGATGTCAAGTTTCTTTCTCTGCTGTCAGTGGAGATAAATACTCCTCCCTCCTTTTTAAAAAAAGAAAAAAAAAACAGACAAAGAAAGATCCAAGGGGAAATTTAAATAAATTTGGACTGCTGCAAGATGACAGAAGAAAAATCAGTTAATATTTGTAATGAAACTGAAACTTTGGAAGGGGTTTTATCACTTTTGGATGAGCTTTACTGAACCTTAAGCTAAGAGGTTTGATATTTTCTAAAAGCACTTATTTGGCTGTTATATTTGGAATAAAAATAATCTTTTATAACTCTCTGGATGTCAGCTCAAGTGCGTATGCGTCGACTGCGCAGGCTGCCGGTTACCGCTGCTCCTGTTCATTTTTAACTTTTTTAGTACTTAATTGGTTTATTTCTATCTTCCATCGCTCTCTCTCTCTCTCTCTCTCTGCTGGCAACTTTTTTTAAGAGTTGCCCTCTCAATTCATGCTGTAGAGAGAGTTTTTATGGACTTTTATTTAGAGCAACAGTAACACCGAATTTCCCTCTGAGTTTATTAAAGTATTTCTTAATCTGATTCTGATTCTGATAATGTTTCCCAAAAAATTATAAAATGGCAAAAGAATGAATTAACAAGAAATTGACTCCTTAAAGCGAAAACCTGTCGCCTACATTACCCATAATGCATCTCAGCCTCAAACACTTCAACAAAAGAGTAAGGTAGTCTTTGTTTCTGCTCAGCAGCTCTCCTTTCAAACACAAAAGGCTGTTTACAACTGAGCAGCAGCCTCTGGTCTTAAAACATGAAGCCTCTGTGGAACTGATAAAATTTATCCATTTCTAGAACTAGCACAAGATCCTCACAAGACTAGATCCTCACAAGACAAGAACTTCACAAGATGAAAACTTCACGAGACAAGAACTTTACGAGATCTTCACGAGACCTTTGAAAGATTTTCGCTAGATTTCTGTGAAACTTTCTGAAATGTAGCAGTCACCTTCTAGCTGGTTCATGACAGGATGGAGGGTCCTCAAACACCAAGGTTCCCATTGCTCCACCTCCTGACAGACCTCAAGAGGTCTGGCCAATCAAGCAGAAGTTTTTTTTTTTTTTATTTTATTTATTTTTTATTTTTGTGGAGTGGGGAGCCTTAAACAGACAGCAGCTAAGATAAAGTGTTTCAGGCCGAGGCTGAAATAAGGGTTTATAAAACACCATAGAGAGAAAAAATACAGATTTTACTGAGCTGTGAATCATATAAACGTTTTTTTTTCAGTGTCTACATGTCGATATCTGGCGGTCTGCATATGAACACATATAATGTCGTCATCAGCATGGGGTGCTGTACACTCCATGACATCCGAGAAACACAGACGTGTAATTAGTGTTTGGAGCAAAGATTTGTGCTGGATTTGAAATCAGATGCATGTTCAGATCAGGAGTAGGTGGTTTGAACAAACTTCTTTAAAATCTGTGTAAAGGACAAAATCATCCATTTTCTTCTAAACACATTAAATAGGTCACAAATGTATTTCCTTAAAACATGTCAAAGGCATAATAATTGTAGAGTTCTGCTTTACAAACTGTGTTTCAAATTTCTGCGTTCAGGATTTATTGGGCGGGTCAGATGGCTCAAACAGGTAGGGCTGGCTCTGTCCCATCATGCTGCTAGCGCAAGCTTCCATTGTTACTGTGGGTAACGTCAGTGTACAGTACACGAAGGTGGCTCCCCTCCCGCCTGTGTGGGCGTGGCTAAGTGCCTCTTACTGACACACCCCCAACTTTCCACAGCAGAGAGAAGTGCTCATTTTTCCATGATTTTAGACCTAATTTTATATACTAAGCAATTTTTTAAAATCTTTGAAATTTGGCTCAGTGGTCAATGGCACATATTTCTGTGCTGTGACAAACTCAGAACACAAATCTGCTTTACACAGGCTTTCAGTTTTGCTTGTTGTTTTATGTCACTCACATATGAAGGTACCTGAAAATAAGCGAGCATCTCTTTTTCACCTGCTTCTTCAGGGTGACTGATTTTCCTTTGACTAACCCCATCCTGTGGTTTTGGCTCCTTTACTGGACTAAACATCTGTCTCTCACACCTTACTAACTGCAAGTTTCTCCAGTGCAAACGGCTCCAAATGAGGATTAATTGGCTCTGCTGGACATAGAGCCTCAGACACATGTGGGAGGGGACTTCTCAGAGCTGATCTGGGAGTTTGAAAGTCTTGTTCTGTCTTTTTTTTTTTTAAAAGGTTTTTGTTCTCATGAAATTTGCTTTTGAAAAGAAATCCAAACCAGGTGACTTCCACGCCAAAATGAGTTTTCAGAGAGTTCTTCTGTTCAGAGGGACCAAAAATCCCTTCAGGACATTGTTTAAAAATTGATATAATGTGTTGAAGCCTTTGTGTGTGTGTGTGTGTGTGTGTGTGTGTGTGTGTGTGTGTGTGTGTGTGTGTGTGTGTGTGAGTCCTGAATGTGATGGTAAAGAGTTCATGTGACATCCCCTCAGCACCCTTCAACCTCCACCACAACCCCACCATGTGCACATACACACATAAACACCCCCCTCCAAACACACACACACACACACACACACACACACACACACACACACACACACACACACACACACACACACTGAGTAGCTGCAGCCAAGCAGAGAAATAGTTTGGCGGCACATCCTGTACTGCTTGTTTAAGCTCCACACTGAGAAACACCAAACTCTCTCTCTCTCTCTCTCTCTCTCTCCGTTTCTTTGTCCCGTTGTCTCTTTCTCACTCTATTTTGTTCTCTTTGTCCTTCTTTCTTTCACACACTTTACTTCTCACACATGTATACACACACACACACACACACACACACACACACACACACACACACACACACACACACACACACACACACACACACACACACACACTCTCTCTCTCTCACACTCACACACACACACACACACACACACACACACACACACACACACACACACACACTGCTCTCCATGTGGACAAAGACTTCTTTCAGGAGAGGTTTTGGTCAAGCAGCTCGGCCTGCTGGTGAAACTCAACAATGAGACTGAAGAGCTGAAACAGATCCAGGTCTGATGGGCTGTTCTCTCTATATGATGGGCTGCTTTCAGACTGCTTTTCCAAAACTTACCCATCACTTTCTATAGATTGTTTAACGTAACTGAGGTACCCAGGTTCGGATTTCAATATGACATGTTTTTGGTTCCTGTTTGTGCTCCATTTGTAGTCCTATGTGAATTGACCAATCACAAATCAGTGAGAGCAAAAGCAGGAGTAAGAGACTACGCCTCTAACTGGCAATAATTTTAATATGATAAATATCAGCATGAAGAGCAGCTAACACTCTGTTCAGGATAAATCTACTTGATGCTGAGTCACTAAACACAACCAGCCTTTAGATTTTCTGACTTCCCTGAATTTATCAGAAATGATGGCTCCTCCTCTGTTCAGCAAACTACAGAGCGTTTACAGACAACAACATAAACATGTAGGAACAGGTGTCAGGTTACAGTTTGTAGTCTGAGGGGAATCGACTAATCAGGTTCATGCATGCAGAACAGCAGGAGTTCCAAATCTCTGAGATCAAAGGACATAATTCTGTCCCTTGATCTCAGAGCTCTAGAACTCCTCTTTTGTAGACCTCAGACCAAGGGGCAGCATCCGGTAGAGAAAAATGAAGCCCATATGGAAGTGCTAAAAGATGCTGCTTATGGAGAGACCACTCGAGGCTAGCTGCAGAAAGATATCAAATACACACCAAGACAAAAAAACAAACAAACAAACAAACAGACTTTTACATCATTTAAAAACATATTTACAGCGGTTACAGTTTACAATTCAAAAAACGGCTTGGGTCTGAAATGCTAATTTTGCTATCTGCACACACTGTACAGGGGTGGAATTTTTTTCGAACTCAGCAGTTTATTAGACATTAGGATTACCGGTTTGTCCAATCAGAGGCTGAGCTCAGCTCATGTGACTAACGGGCACCCCATAGCTGTTAGAAAGGAAGCTCGAAGTCCGCGTCAAAGCCAAGATGGCCCTGTCCAATGATTGGCTTCGTTTAACGGTATCAGGAACAGACAGGTGACATCACAGAGACTACGTTTGTATTTTATAGTCTATGGCTCAGTCCAAAAATATTTTTCAAGTTGCTCTTTCTTCTGACCTTTGACCTTTGACTAATTTGTATCATGATCATAGTCTGTATAATCAATGGACATAGGCTCCATGACATCACACGTCTATTTCTGAAAAAGATTTTTGAAGCCAAACAGCCGGCAAGGCCATACTGAAAATGAGGCGGGCTTTGAGTCTCCACGGTAACAGCCATAGGGCGCATGGCAATCATGTGAGCTGAGCTGTGCCTCTGATTGGATGAACTGGGGATCTCAATATTGTCTAACTGCTGAGTTATAAAAAAATCACCCCCCGTACAGTGCATGCCATCAGTGAAAGTGGTGATTCAAAAGGGAGACATTTTTTTTGTTCCAGGCTGTAAACATGTTTATTTCTGCTGTGAAAACGGCTTTTTTTTTCTTGGTGTGTTTGTGACTTCCTGTACTTCTGGAGCCAGCCTCAAGTGGACACTCAAGTCAACTCAAATCAACTTAACTTTATTTATGGAGCACTTTCAAAACAACCACAGCTGAAACAAAGTGCTGTACATTAAGGCATATGAAATAAATAAATAAAAATAAAATAAAAATAAAACAAGAGCACTAAAATTACTGTTTTATTGTTCTTAAAACAATTAAAAACAATAAAACAGTACTTAAAAACCAATATATATATATCTATATATATATATATATATATATATATATATATATATATATATATATATATATATATATATAAACACTAAATAAAAACAAGAGCTGAGTCTCAAGCCGGGTTCACTCACTGAACTGCAGATTTCAGCATCGTCTCATATTTTCAGACCGGAGGTTGCTGCTTAATCATGATGGTGTTATTTTATCAAACTGAAGGGGGCTGCACAGTTGCGCAGCTGTTACTGCTGTTGCTTCACAGCAGGAAGGTCGCCGCCTTTCTGTGTGGAGTTTGCATGTTCTCCCTGTGCAAGCGTTGGTTCTCTCCTGGTACTCCAGCTTCCTCCTATAGTCCAAAAACATCCTCACTAGGTTAACTGGTGATTCTAAATTGCCCGTAGGTGAGTGTGAGTGTGAAAGGTTGTCTGTCTCTGTGTGTCAGCCCTGTGGTTGACTGGAGACCAGTTCAGGGTGTACCCCACCTCTTGCCCTTAGCCAGCTGGGATAGGCTCCATACACCCGCGACCCTGAACAGTGGTCAATCAATGGTTCCATTTTTCTCGGACTGCAAATTTTTTCCATTAATAAAAACATAAATGCATTATGTTCAGTGTAGTTCTGAGACCGTTTTATTGGATTATGGGTCGAAAAATCATCTACAAATAACAGAATCAGTGAGCAAAGGCCTTTGGACTCACCACAGACAGATGAACGGATGCATTTCTGGGTCTTTAAAGAACCAACTTATGTGATCATTGAGGTCTTATTTTTTTCTGAGGTTTCGAGGGAAAACTCTTCTTCCAAATCACACTGTTAACATTGCAGCACATGCCATGAGAGTCTTTGATGAAAGCTATTAATTACTAATCTCTTGCATGAGGCATCATCTGACAGATTTCCAGCTTCACTGACTTATCTATTTATATTTTCAATATTTTTTATTTTAATTTTTGGGACCTTTTTAGCTCTTATTGTGAACGCAAAATCTAAGAGAAACAAGAAGTTTGGAGAGAGGAAGTGGGGATGACATGCATGAAATACTGCCAGACCTGGGGAACTATTCCGCATTGTAAATTACAAGGATTGTAGCCTCATACAAACCGGATTCGGTTGAAGTCGGGAAATTGAGTAAAATGTAAATAAAAACAAAATACAATGATTTGAAAATCCTTTTCAACCTATATTCAATTGAATACACCACAAAGACAACATATTTAATGCTCAAACTCATAAACTTTATTTTATTTTTCAAATAATAGTTAACTTAGAATTTCATGGCTGCAACACGAGCAGTAGAAGTTGGGAAAGGGCATGTTTACCACTTTGTTACATCACCTTTCCTTTTAATAACACTCAATAAACGTTTTGGAAGAGAGGAGACTAATTCTCTTAGCTTCTCATGTGGAATTCTTTCCCAGTCTTGCATGATGAACCGCTTCACTTCTTCAACAGTCCGGGGTCTTCTCTGTCGTATTTTACGCTTCATAATGCGCCACACATTTTCAGTGGGAGACAGGTCTGGACTGCAAGCGGGCCAGGGGAGGACCTGCACTCTTTTACTTCAAAGCCACGCTGTTGTAACACGTGCAGAATGTGGCTTGGCATTATCTTGCTGAAATAAGCAGCGGCGTCCATGAAAAAGACGTGGCTTGGATGGCAGCATATGTTGCTCCAAAATCTGTATGTACTTTTCAGCATTTATGTTGCCTTCACAGAAATGTAAGTCACCCATGCCATGGGAACTAATGCACCCCCATACCATCACAGATGCTGGCTTTTGAACTTTGCGTTGGTAACAGTCCGGATGGTCTGCTTCCTCTTTGGTCCAGAGGACACGACGTCCAGTGTTTCCAAAAACAATTTGAAAAGTGGACTCATCAGACCACAAAACACTTTTCCATTGTGCATCAGTCCATTTTACATGAGCTCGGGCCCAGAGAACCCGGCAGCGTTTCTGGATGTTGTTCATAAAGGGCTTTTGCTTTGCATGGTAGAGTTTTAACCTGCACTTACTGATGTAGTGACGAACTGTATTCACTGACAGTGGTTTTCTGAAGTTTTCCTGAGCCCATTTGGTGATATCCTTTACACACTCATGTCGGTTTATAAGGCAGTGCCGTCTGAGGGATCGAAGGTCACGGTCATTCAGTCTTGGTTTCCGGCCGTGGCGCTTACGTGCAGTGATTTCACCAGATTCTCTGAACCTTTTGATGATATTATGGACCGTAGATGTTGAAATCCCTAAATTTTGCTTTGAGAAATGTTGTTCTTAAACTGTTCAACTATTTTCTCACGCAGTTGTGGACAAAGTGGTGAACCTCGCCCCATCCTTGCTCGTGAATGACTGAGCATGTTTGGGAAGGCTCCTTTTATACCCAGTCATGGTACCCACCTGTTCCCAATTAGCCTGATCACATGTGGGATGCTCCAAATAGGTGTTTGATGAGCTTTTCTCAGCTTTCTCAGTATTTTTTGCCACCTTTCCCAACTTCTACTGGACGTGTTGCAGCCATGAAATTATAAGTTAATTATTATTTGGCAAAAAACAATAAAGTTTATCAGTTTGAACATTAAATATTTTGTCTTTGAAGTGTATTCAATTGAATATGGGTTGAAAAGGATTTTCAAATCGTTGTATTTTGTTTTTATTTACATTTTACACAATTTCCCAACTTCAACCGAAACTGGTTTGTACATGGGGCACCTGTTCTACTAACAGAGCTAGACCAGCACCCCTTCAGTATTTATATATAGTTTAGGTCTTCACTCATCAGTTTAGGTCTTCACTCATCAGTTTAGGTCTTCACTCATCAGTTTAGGTCTTCACACATCAGTTTAGGTCTTCACACATAAGTTTAGGTCTTCACTCATCAGTTTAGGTCTTCACTCATCAGTTTAGGTCTTCACTCATCAGTTTAGGTCTTCACTCATCAGTTTAGGTCTTCACACATCAGTTTAGGTCTTCACACATAAGTTTAGGTCTTCACACATAAGTTTAGGTCTTCACACATCAGTTTAGGTCTTCACTCATCAGTTTAGGTCTTCACTCATCAGTTTAGGTCTCCACACATCAGTTTAGGTCTTCACTCATCAGTTTAGGTCTTCACTCATCAGTTTAGGTCTTCACTCATCAGTTTAGGTCTTCACACATAAGTTTAGGTCTTCACACATAAGTTTAGGTCTTCACACATAAGTTTAGGTCTTCACTCATCAGTTTAGGTCTTCACTCATCAGTTTAGGTCTTCACTCATCAGTTTAGGTCTTCACTCATCAGTTTAGGTCTTCACACATCAGTTTAGGTCTTCACTCATCAGTTTAGGTCTTCACACATAAGTTTAGGTCTTCACACATAAGTTTAGGTCTTCACTCATCAGTTTAGGTCTTCACACATCAGTTTAGGTCTTCACACATCAGTTTAGGTCTTCACTCATCAGTTTAGGTCTTCACACATCAGTTTAGGTCTTCACTCATCAGTTTAGGTCTTCACTCATCAGTTTAGGTCTTCACTCATCAGTTTAGGTCTTCACACATAAGTTTAGGTCTTCACTCATCAGTTTAGGTCTTCACACATCAGTTTAGGTCTTCACACATCAGTTTAGGTCTTCACTCATCAGTTTAGGTCTTCACACATAAGTTTAGGTCTTCACACATAAGTTTAGGTCTTCACTCATCAGTTTAGGTCTTCACACATCAGTTTAGGTCTTCACACATCAGTTTAGGTCTTCACTCATCAGTCTAGGTCTTCACTCATCAGTTTAGGTCTTCACTCATCAGTTTAGGTCTTCACTCATCAGTTTAGGTCTTCACTCATCAGTTTAGGTCTTCACACATCAGTTTAGGTCTTCACACATCAGTTTAGGTCTTCACACATCAGTTAAGCTCTTCAACCAGGGATCATGCTTCACTGACTGTTTGGAAGGTTTTTTCTTTGAAACTTTTAGAATTCAGGTGTTATCAAACGGTAAGTTTGGTTGAGGTAGTTTGACTTTTCCGAGGAACTTCAGGATCCCTTAAAAAGATTATGTTAAGTACCTAAACAGGGTTCCCATCCTTTTCTAGAGATTATTTTCCAGGACATTTCCTATACTTTTCCTGGACGTTTTCAACCCCCCTCCCCTGGACACATGCACACTTTGCAGTGTCCTTTTCTACGGTTGGACTATGCATTTTGTACACTTATTTACACTGATATGTTTACAAGATATGCAGTCTATGGCTGCTATCATAAATATCAAATAATCTCTTAGATTCATTGAAATTATGACAAATTTATAGTAGAATAGTACAATCCCACCCACAGCTTCCAGTGAAACATAAACAACTTAAGTTACAATTTTGGTGTGAGCAATTCTCACCTCAGCTTTTCATTTTCTTTTCATGTTACCAATGTCAAAAGACTTCCTGCAGAACTAGCAATATCCCTTTTGCTCATCCCCTACAATTCTACAGTTCTACAATTCTACAATTTCATTTAGCAGACGCTTTTTTCCAAAGCGACGTACAACACAAGCAAGAATTTTGACAAGAAGGAGAAACCTTATTAAGTGCGAGGAAATCCTTCAAGTTAGATGGGTCACAGGTACTCTGCCATCAAGTGCCAACTGAACACCCCCCTCCTTTTTTTTTTTTTTTTCTTTTTTTTTTCTTTTTTTTTCTTTTTTTTTTTTTGTGGCCTATCTAAATATCAGCCATCCCCAGAAACTTCTCTTATCCAGTCTCTGAACTGGTGGTCTTCTTTCCACTCAAATTTGAATTTTGACTGTCTTCCTGACACTGTCCCTCACTCCTGTACGTAGAGGACAACAACACACATCTGAAACAATATTACTGCTCATAATGACTGTTCACACCTTTGCTTTTTTATATTCTATGTGTATTGTAAACACGACATGGCACTATTTCTTTCACACTTTTAGTTAGATGCTAAAACTATTTTGTGGCTCCAGTACAGGCATTTAAGGTTAATTTAGCCCTCTAAGACGTCAGATTAGGGGCTGATGATCAATACTTAAGCACTGTATCATACTGAACCTAAATATATTTTTTATAACTCTCAGGCATAAACATTGTCTGCTTGCTATCTTTTAGTCTGGCTTTTGTGTAGTGTCTTACTATCATAAATTTATGCTTTAGAGTTATAGTAATTTTTTTTCATCTTAATTTACTCTGACTTTTTATATCTAGATTTTTTGACTTACTGTTTAAGTTGCCTAGATTGTATTTTGCTATATTTGATTTTTATCACCATTTTATTGAGTGTATAGATAGATAGATAGATAGATAGATAGATAGATAGATAGATAGATAGATAGATAGATAGATAGATAGATAGATATGTTTATGTATATATTTATATATACACCTTACCTTGCATTATTGTATTTACTCATATATTATGGCTCAAAGTGCCTATGTTACCAAGTACATTTTAACTTCATTTCAAAGTGGGGTTTTTTTTTGTTGTTTGTTTGTTTGAAAGTTAAAAAATAAGGACTGATTGCTGCTTTATTGCTTATTTAGCCAAGTTGAATATCATTCACTATGCTTACAGCCTTAGCAAAAAGAACTGCAAGCAGTTCAAATAAGCATGCAAGTCTTCAGTTTTCACTGTCCCTCTTCTTCTTCCCTGTGGTCCATGTGCATCTCACTAGGTTTTGCCTGCTTCTTTAATTAGAAAGTAGCTAGCTAAAAAAAGCTAAAAACTGCATGAAATGTTGCTAATCTCTTCTCTCTACGCACATGCGCTGTATACTATGTAAATGCAGTGGAATTCCTTGCGACATCTTTCCCATTCATTCACGTATTTTCTGGAACAGTGTGAGATACTACGTGAAACGTAACTTCTGCTCTCTCGAAGCTGTTCCTCTCATGGTCGCTGCGGCTCTACTGAAATCACTCAGAGGCGTTTCATCTCACAGCGCGCAGCCTGATAAATGGACTAATGCAAACGGCTACTACAGCTCTGTGCTGCTCCTCTGTCTGTCACTCAACAGGAGAAACAGAGAGGAGATAACAATCTCACACTCCATATACAAAACAGCAACACTCTTCAACTGAGTCGCTAGTTTTGAGCACTTCTTGGGAGAAAAATAAGTCCTCACTGGGGTCTGATAAGTTAGTAAATATAGAGACAGGAAACACTGGGTAGCAGGACTGCGCTGAGGAAATATGCAAATTTGATCTGCTGGCAGCGTCACGTGGGGCACTGTGCCGGCTTGGTGGCTGGAGGCAGAGAAACCCTGCAGCTCGATTTTGTCCGCCGAGAACAGACTTTTAGGCTATGCACAGAGGGACAGAGGGAAGCTAAATAATTTTCCAGGACCATTCAAGCTTTTCCAGGACATTTTAAGTTTTTTTCTCATTTTCCATACGTTTTCTATGACTGGAAAATTGGTCGATCATTTTCCAGGTTTTCCAGGACGCGTGGGAACCCTATCACACTCAAAGAGAAAGAAGATAAAGTGACCTGCTGATATCTGGATTGTTTGGTATCGACTTGTTGATCATTTTATCAAGTGAATTTTCCAAAACTCTCTCCTGGGTTGGACTGATATCTCTGACTCTCTGACAAGTTTTCTGTACGATCTCTGGACTTTTTACAACCACAAAAGTTTTGTTGTGTTTTGGCCTCTCGTTTGTACGGAAACACTGTTTCAGTCGACCTAAAACGCAACTTTTTAAAAACGCCCTCCAAAGTGGAATTTTTCTGAAAGGCTGCAGCCTCTGTTGACGTGACACTCCGTTTTGCACGTGCAAATTCCACTTTCGTTGTGGGAACGGTTAAAAGGTGGACTTACCGGGTTGTTCTTGTGCTGCTGAATCTGTTGACTGCCTTTCAACAAAATGTGCATCAGTTGCTCCACTTCTGCTCTCAGATAAGACGCATTTAATATATCCACCAGACGATCAGCCCACTTCTTCTTCTGGCAGCAGACTACCAAAAGACCCTACAGTTATATCGCCACCTACAGGCCATGTATGCATACTAAAGGTTTTCAGTCCCTCAGTGTTTCCGCATAAACGCACATTTTTTTCTCTGCGTTTTTTGCGTTTTTGAGTGAAGCGTTGTTGTATAAACGGGGCCTGACTCTTCATGTCTACAGCCTGATCAGTGAGTCTTTAAGGCTCAGACATGGAGGACAAATCCTCAGACTGGAGTCAGAATAGGGACTGTTTCTATGAAACCAGTTAGCGTTTTTCAGGTCAGATCAATGTGCTGAACTTGTTTCTGTTCTCTTTGCTTGACTCCTGTTTGAACACTGGTGTTTCTTCATCTTATTTTGTTTTGCAGGCCTTCAACTACTTAACTTACGTCATTTTCTTTTTTTTTTACATAACTGCTGCTTTCTGGGTTGTTAAAACAATTTTTAAAGGTGTTTTTATGGGGATCCAGCTCATTCAGCTCTGGTTTTCAGAGTTACCGACAGCGTTTCTCCACATTCTCCCTGTTTGTGTCTCTGTGATGAAAGTTTAGAGAACAATACAGGACGATTATTGCCAGACCGTGATGCAATCTGTGTGTAAGTATGTGTGTGTCTGTGTGTGTGTGTGTGCATGTACAGCCTACCCACATGATGCAATAATGAATTAAGTGTGCGTGGAAGTGTGTGTGTGTGTGTGTGTGTGTGTGTGTGTGTGTGTGTTTGTCTATAGATAGTGTGTGTGTATACATACATCATGCATGTGGGTGTGTGTGTGTGTGTGTGTATGTGTGTGTGTGTGTGTGTGTTTGTCTATAGATAGTGTGTGTATACATACAGCATGCATGTGTGTGTGTGTGTGTGTGTGTGTGTGTGTGTGTGTGTGTGTGTGTGTGTGTGTGTGTATGTGTGTGTGTGTGGCATGATGCAATGAGCAAGCAGCTCAGACACTAATAAACAGATATACCAATGCTTTCGAATTGTATGTGTACGTATATGTGTATATGCGCGCGTGTGTGTGTGTGTGTGTGTGTGTGTGTGTGTGTGTGTGTGTAGGAGAGAAAGAGAGAGAAAGAGAGAGAAAGAGAGAGAGTACAGTATGACGGCAAATGTGTGTACTGTTGGTGCATGATGGAGTGTAAACAAGTGTGAAAGAGAAAGACAAAGAGTGTGTGTGTGAGAATGATTACACATGCAAAAAGAAAAGATTCTTAGCAGGAGGTGTGCTAGAGCAGCAGGGGAGACCAATGCAAGTGTGTGTGTGCATGTGTGTGTGTGTGTGTGTGTGTGTAAGTGTTGACCAACTGGTGTTCCACATGTGGACATGTCCTCCAGAACCAGGGACTCCTGCAGAGAAACCCACTCTTATTTCGCCCAGTGTGTGTGTGTGTGTGTGTGTGTGTGTGTGTGTGTGTGTGTGTGTGTGTGTGTGTGTGTTGGTGATGACCTGCCTGTTTGTGGGTGTGTGTATGAATGTGTAGCGTACGTATGAGTCAGTTTATTTGTATATGTGTTTGCTGAAGCACTCCGTATCAACACGGTGAATCAGAGAACAGTACACAGCATTTTGTTTACCAGCCGGCAGAATCAGAGCACCAAAAAAAAAAAAAAAAGAATCAGAGCACCATGATTTCATATTGATGCAGAGATTAACAAAGATTCACAAAATCTGCTGACAATTTCATTCAAGATCACAAGTTAAGACTCGCTCTGTCAGGAAGTATTGATTAGCGAGTCTGGGTGTGGTTCAGTTTCCATCAAAAGTGTCAAAGCATCCCACAGGTGCTGCAGGTGGAAACGCTCTAAACTCTGATTCAGGGTTTATTTAACTCCGATTCAGGGTTTCTATCAAATGTTTTCTACTCTTATGTATTTACATTTATGATCAGGTGAAAGTGTCAGCTGTTACATCATGTTTCTGATTTATTGATAAGAGAAGTGCGGCCAGAGTAACAGCTAGGGATGCACCCAAATTTAGGCAAAGTGCATTTTTGGTTTTCAGACGAAAGATTTTTATCACAGAAACAGCATGTTGTGATGACGCAAGCTCAAACTGTGACCGGCACGCTTTTGCCTGAATAAGGGCGGACGTATTTCAATATATCCGAGAAAGGATAGTGATTTTTAAAGTGTGTGACATCCAGGCTGAGATGACTGTGGGAAACCCGCTTGGAGAGGGAGACGCGCAGAGCGCAGGAGAGGGAGGGCAGAGTGCAAAAAAAAAGAACTCGGCGCTCTGAACTAGATGAGGGGCATACCTCTCATAGATCAGAGCTATACCCCGTTCTTTATTTAACAGACTAAACAGCCTCATGTCATTTATCTTATTTATGTGATGGGAAGGTTAAGCCTTCACATCTCTCCCCTGATTTGTATTGCGGACGGCACGGTTCGGCCAAGATGCACAGACACGAACACGTGAGTGCACACAGAGACGAGCACACAGACGGAGAAAATCGTCACCACCATCACAAGCCCTTTCTTAAAGCGCTCCCAGGTCATCACTATGAAGACACCATTATTTTTCAAAGCATTAATGTTAATTTGGTACAAATGATTGGACTAACAATTTCTTTTGTTTTTGGTTTTTTTGGCCTCGGTTTCTCCATTTTCAGTTCTTTTTTACAGAATAGAGTGAACATCAGTGGCAGGAGTTAAGTATTCAATTACAGAAAGGACAGCACACCTTAACTCAAGTTCATATATGAAATTCTTATACAGGGAGAGCAGCAGCAAAGACCGCGACAGAACAGAGTGAGCCTTAACTTATACAGTGGAATGCCAAAATCTGAGGCAAGGAGAGAACACTATCTATTTCATGTGCACATATAAAATGCCAAGGCTAGGAGAGCAACAGCAAAGACACACAGGGGTATAGGACAGGGTGAGCATCAATCAGTACAATTATATGCACACAGCAGCCCGGCTAAGGTCATAGCTCGATGGTAAAGTCACAGGTACCCTTTTTCGACCAAGCTGGTTCCAGGGCTGGTGCTAGTACTGGTGCTAGAGCCGGTTCACAGTTGGTTCAAGTGCAAACCGGTTAAGAACCGTTTGCTTTTCCACAAACGGGTGCCAGCCATGCTGTTTTGCTTTGAAATCCATTGTTTTACTTATCTTCTTCTTCTTCTGTTCCTCTCTTACCACAACCTCGTCTTTTTAAAAATGGCTCTCTTCCGTGTTTTGACTCTGCTTTGGTTGGTCAATAATCCCGCCCCCACCCCCTGATGTAAGCCCGTAGCCCCCCGACGTAACGTGGTTCATTTGCTGGCCCAGCAAAGAGTTGGTGCTTGTCAAGCACCGGTTTTGAGAGCCAGCAGCCGGT
>CM061155.1:1015000-1192500 GCA_030710495.1 Labroides dimidiatus
TAATCAACAAATATTAAAAAAAAATCTTTCTGGCTATGATGATGAAAATATTAAAAACTGACATATTGGCTATTATGCTGCTAGGTCAAACATGACACAAAACTCAAAATGATCTGTAAATAAATGCCGGCAAAATCTTTTAGGAACAGAGTCCCTAATGAAGCTGATGGTGAGATTTTTTTTCCCACAATTTTTAAGAGATGATAAAGACAGTGATGAGGCCCAAAAAATATTTGATTTATGGGACAGTACGAGTCAGCAGAGCCATGCAGAGGAAAGACTATGGAATTGTAGTGCATTCCGGTGATCCCCAGGCCATGCTTTGTGTGTTTAATGGTGCAGTGTTTCAATCAAAAAATACAGGGTTTTAGGGGCAAAAAGGTTAGCTGGTTCAGCTAGGATGCTAAGCTACATGAGCAACAGACGATACCAAGGGGAAACAATGAAAACCTGATCCCATTCTTTTTTACATCCAAGCAATTTTTGAGCTTATTTTGAACAGTAGGTAAAAAAGTGACATATTGATGTATGTTGGCAAACATATGCTGATGACACCAATGTCTGTGTGAGGACCGAATGAGGTCTGGATATTGCTGGACTGATACAAAACCTTTGGCTGTACTATTGTACCAGCATCAGGACGACAGTATAAAATATATTAACACACCTACAGATCAACATTGACAATGTTTAACACTTTTGTTCTGTCGGAAACTCTGATGACAACGAGGGAAAGCATCAATACGAACATACTTTCCCAGCTTTAAATCCAAGTTTTTACAATCAGACAGGAAAAATGTACCATGCTTGATCTATGACTCAGCGTTTGACAAAAACGGTTGATTTTGTATTCCCTGACTCATCCATTGATCCATTTTTAACCTGCCTCAACCTGAGTTATTTGAAGAGTTTCATTTATCCGTTAAAAGACGCCACCCTGCAATGTGGCAAACCTCTGAGACACACTCAATGGAGGATGAGTGGCTTACTCAAGGACATCTCTGTGACCAAAACATAACCCGAGTCTATGGTTACCAGGTCAAAGCTCCGCTAACCAGCCTGAACTCAAAGGAAGCGCTCAGAGAATATCAAAGTTTCTATCCACGCACCGACACTGTGCTGTTACTCCTCACACCCCCTGAGGGACGAATTATTTGGAGAGAACCAAGATGTTATTACAGTGAAAACAGGCTTTGGCCTCTCAGAGGAGATTAACAAGTGTAACGCTGTACAGATGCAGGCTTGGTCTGACTCCCACACTATACACCACCACTACAAAAGAAGAAACAGTTGGAGATCAACTGGTTTACCCAATTCGCTGACACTGTTGAGAGTTCCTGTTTCAGTTTGTAGTTTTTGTCCCACATGAAGACCTTCTGGTGAGTCTGCATCGTGTCTTTCTGCTCCTGCAAACAGTTTCCTCTTTAAATGTGGTGATGACTGAGTGAACTCTCAGCCTGAACTCGAGGGAAGTGTTTGTTCTCTTCACATAAATTGATTTTGAAAGCTAGATTTGAAACTCAATAAGCTCAGTGTTTAAAGTGCATTTAATGGTTCTCACAAGCCTCAGTGTCACTTCCATGGCTAAGATACCATCTGGGCCCATTAGTTGCTACAACAGAAATATGGGGAGCGAATCCACTGGTGGGCTCATGACACTACAGGTCGACCTTTGAACTGATTCGTCACCTCAGTGAACCTTTTTCATAAAGAGCTCATTATCTAATGGTTCAGTTTAGAGTCGGTTTCAAAAACTAGTCCGATCAGAGTCAAACAGACAATAAAACAGAACAAATTCAGGGCTTGGCTACCCTGTGACTGACATATGTTGAATAACCTGAAACCAACCTGAAAAAATGTCACCTTAGACCTAAAAGAGTTGTTTTTAACCTTTCTGTAAAGTTAATTTAGTCTTAATGCATTTTCATATTTAACAGAATTGTATGATTTTAGTAGAAGCTGTCAGGGTCTCCTGATGACATCTGTACAATCCTTCCATGTTTAATTCCATACTTGTTACCATCGCTCTTCTACTTCTAGTAGATGAACTTATTGGTTTTACATATAAGTTGCTCTAAACATAAGTCAACAGTGAGTGACCTCAGTAAACCCATTCATAAAAAGTTTATAGTCACTCGTGTCCAGTTTGATTTAACACAGGTAAGATATTGAGTGACAGAGACGGTTCGTTGTGAGTTGTTCGAGAGCCTGCCTGTCTGTAATCAGAACTGACCAGAATTGTCATGTCTGCTTTTCAGTAAAAGTCAGTGAATTGAAGTCATTTTTCAGGCAACATGTCATTTCTTTAAGAGCTCTGTACCAGCTTAACATTCTTAACAGCTCCAAAAATACGTTACCTATCTAATGCTCTTTACTGTCTCTTTAAGACACATCAAGGCACTATGAAACTGTCATTTTAAGACGAATCAAGGCATTATGGAACTGTCTCTTTAAGACACATCAAGGCACTATGAATCTGTCATTTTCAGATGAATCAAGGCATTATGGAACTGTCTCTTTAAGACACATCAAGGCATTATTGAACTGTCTCTTTAAGACACATCAAGGCGCTATGAAACTGTCATTTTAAGACGTATCAAGGCATTATGGAACTGTCTCTTTAAGACACATCAAGGCATTATTGAACTGTCTCTTTAAGGCACATCGAGGCACTTCGGAACTGTGTCTTTAGGTCACATCAAGGCACCATGAGTCTGTCTCTTTAAGACACATCATGGCGCTCTGAAACCATCTCTTCAATTGTATATATGCAAAAAAAGTGGTTTCTTCATTTAAATGACAGACTTGCCAAAGCCAAAATCAGATTCCTCAGCTACAGTAAATTAAAGACAGCCCTGCTGATCAACAGTTTTTGGTTTAAGCGATGCCCTGGCTCTAAAATGATCACTTCCGGCTCTTAAAATACCCAAAGAGAGATCAACAAAATGTCAAACCAATGGGTAACGCCATGGTGGTGCCTTTTCTTTCTAACACAATCCATCCTTTGACTCTGTCCAACACCTTTCTCATGAACCAGGTCTTATGAATAAATATCTCCACTGGGCTTCACTTAAGCTGCCGTGTCAGATTGGATTTTCCTGAAAAGGAAAGGTCCTGAATTCTGTAGGTAGAAAGAGTCTGAAGGCGGTTTAAGGTAAAAAAAACAAAACAACATTTCCTTTGCTCCAGGAGAGAAAAAGGTTGTTATTGTTTTTCAGGTAAAATATACATAAATGTACATCAAACCACCAGAAGAACCCAAACATGTGAGAGGAGCTGCCAGCAATTGTGTAACACAATCAGGGTGGATTTCAGCCTCAGGCAGACACACGAATACTTGATTCAGGTCCGACTGTTTCTGTTGATTCGACCCTCAAGGAGGATTTCTGTGGAAAATTCATGCAGCAGGAATGCAGAACAGACGCTCAGGAATCAGGAATCTGTACAGACTGAGGCCGAGGTACGAGTCCAGTTTCCTCTGCTGGAGGTGGGTACAGAGGTCTGCCGTTGGCCTTAAGAAGCTTCAGTCTGCAGACAATTAAAACACTGAAAACAAGCAACGGAACCTGCTCTAAAATCTGAGCGACAGGGAGCCGAACAATGCTGAGAAACTCATCAGGACTCACGAAAGCAGTGCAGCATTCTGACACAAGCTGGGGTGGCTGTTTGGTTTTTCTCCCAGTTACACCATCTCCCTCATCTGGGATTTGTTGGGAAAATCCTGCAGAATGAACAGATTTCTGGAGCGCTCTTTTTCTTTATTTAATTTTCTTTTTTTTTTTTTTTTAAGTCATTTTTTTCTGGCTTTCCATGCCTTGAATGTGAGGGAACTGGACAGCAAATAGAGCAGAAAGAGGTGGAAAATTCATGGTAAATTTCAGGAAAGTTCCCTGAAAAACTACCTTTACCCTGACTTAGGGCTGAACAATCAATCAAATTTAAACCGACATTGCAATGTAATAGAATGCAATTTTCAAATTACAAAGGCTGCAATTAAGAAAAAAAACTTTCATGTACACAGACGTAACCTTATGTGACATGCATGCAGTAGGTGGCGGTAATGTACCTTTCAGTAGGTTTGCCAATGGCCAAAAATCTAACGACCTGTGAGCAGATGATGAACAAAAACAATTTCAGCCACGCCAAGTTTTAATTTGTTGTGCTGTTACTGACATCTTTAAAATGGCCTCGGACTTCTGGTTTAGCGGCACATGGAGTAAGTCGCGTTGTTCAGAGCTCCGGCATTTTTTGGTACTATTAGTTTGTATTTCCGGTTTCAGAAGTTTTGAATAGTGTTGTAGAAAGCAGCCACTTTGATTTTTGACCATAAAAATGCCTCCCAAAGTTAATAAAGGAGGAAACACCATTCAGGCTCACCTGCAGCCCAGTTCTCACCCCTGATTCACACTCAGTGAGCGCCGGTCCGTCAGCGCGAGCCGATTCACACTGCATCCGTCTCAGGAGCGGAGCGCAGCTCAGCGTACTCATAGCAGCTGGATACACAAGATCACAGGAGAACCACATGTTCCTGCAGGAATCACACCCATGACAACTACTTTCATGATATTTAGTATGTTAAACTCACCTGCCCTCCCAGAGCTTCATTAATTCAGTCCTTCCCTTTTAGTCTCTGTTGGTGTCCTTATATAAAGGATGTGTTGTATCGTATATAATTATAAGGTTTTCTGCCTCCAATATAAACTTTTCCTCGTCCATGGCGTCAGATTTCCTCTGGGTCTGACCCGCTGATGACTGCTGGTCCTGTGCCAGTGTCCTAGTTTTTGATATAATGATAATTTTGATAATTTTACGATCGACAGGCTGAACATGGTGCTTTATTTTGAAAAGACCGGAAACTCTGATCGTTTTTCGTGTCTGTTTTCCTGTTTGGTACGATCTGAGCTGAAAGGTACTGTTGCAGAAATCGAACACTCCTTGTCCACTAGCACGGATGATGTTGTCATCCTTCAAGCTAAAGTACAAGATTTGGAGAAAGAAATGGTGAAACTAGAAAACAGGTGTGAAGATTTGGAATCTAGATCCTGTTGCCAGAATATTCCGATTATTGGAGTACCGGAGGACGACTTGACATCCCCCGCTTCTGTTTCCAAACTGCTGAAGGAGGCTTTCAAGCTTGAGAAAGAACCGCTTGTGGACAGAGCGCACTGGGCTCTCGTTCCCTAGCCCCGACCAGGTGACCGACCCTGTGCCATAATTGCAAAGCTCCATTATTACACTGACTGTACCGACATCATCAAGAAGGCAAGAGAATTGCAACGAATCAAGGTACGAAGCATAACTATATCTGTCTTCTCCAACCATACGCCCAAAACGGCATGGGCTTGTGCTGCTTTCAATGAGGTGGGACGCTTGTTATGCGATATAGAGGGGGTCCGGTTTGGACTTCTTTACTCAGCACGGATGCGTATCACATACAAAGGTGAGCAGCGTGACTTCACATCTCCAGAGGAAGTCAAAGCTTACATTAAGACAATAATCAAATAACTCAATGTACTAATGTTCTCTTAACAATGACCATGTATCAGTGTTTTCATATTTCTGTTCCACACAGAAGATGTCCTGGCTTTCTTATAGCCAGGACATCAGGACTTTCTGATATATTTGAATTTATTTTATTTCTGTGCAGATATTCAGTGTTCTTTTTATATTTGAAGTTGTTTTAAGAGAGAGGGGAAAAAAAAGTTAAAATTTCATGGCTAATTTTTAATATTCCCTCTTTTATTGCCTATTATTATATGTTGTCAAGCGTGAGAAGAGCTGGAAAGTACTTATTGAAATTTTTCTTTGTTGCTGCATATATGTTTGGCATATATAACTCAAGTTTATTTTATTTTAATTATTACTGTATTATCTCAATAGAATTTTTTTTTGTCCTCAAGGTAGATCTCCAAAGATGGAACTTACTCCCCTTATCGCTGATTGGAAGAATCAACGCAGTGAAGATGAATGTTTTACCCAGATTTCTTTTTTTTTATTTCAATGTCGTTCTTCTTTCTTACCTACACATTTTTTTAAAGCTCTAGATCAAACTATTACTTCTTTCTTGTGGAGCGGTAAATCTCCTAAAATAAAAAATCGCTACTGTACAGATTTAATTTACCAAATTTTCTTTACTATTACTGGTCAGCCCACATTCAGAAATTAGCTTACTGGTTGCAATCCCCTCAACTTCTCTGGTGTAGACTAGAAACACAGTCATGTCTCTTATCTTCGCCTGCTGCTTTACTTACATCTTCACTACCTATTAATCCCTCAAATTTGACTAAGAATCCCATGGTGCTCTCCACGCTGAAAGTCTGGTACCAATTCAGGCGTCGTTTTAAGTTTACTTCTCCATCATCCCTGATGCCTATAGTGAAAAATCATCTTTTCCTCCCATCTTCCAGCAATATATCCTTTATAATGTGGCAGAACAAAGGTATTAAAGTTTTCAGAGACCTTTATAAAGATGGCACTTTCTTTTCCTTTTCAGAATTATCTTATAAATTTAATTTACCTCAATCGCATTTATTTCTTTATTTTCAAATTAGACATTGTGTCTCTTCACTTTTTCCGTGCTTTCCTTCCCTCCCATCTTCTCAGCCATGGGATGACTTTTTGAATTTGAAACCTCATCAAAAATCTCTGATATCCAGTATTTATGACAAGCTCATGGGTTTTGAGGATAACCTCTGTAATAGAACTAAAATTGTCTGGGAATACGAGTTGGGGGTAAATTTGAAAGATCAATGGTGGGATAAAGCTATTCATTGCACAAGTTCAATAACCCCCTGTGCTAGGTTACAGCTAATACAAGTCTAAATCTTGCACAGGGTCCATCTAACTAAACTAAAACTATCAAGAATATTTCCTAATGTTGTGGACCAATGTGAAAGATGTCATGCTTCTTCATGCAATTTAAAGTCACGCGTTTTTCTTCTGTCCTAGACGACATCAATTTTGGAATAACTTTTTTTGCCACAATGTAAAAAGTTTTAGGAATTCAGGTTCAAATGGACCCTCTTATTGCAATATTTGGAATCTCACTTAAACAACTTCAACTTCCTCCGATGAAATCCCAGGTGTTAGCTTTTACATCTCTTCTAGCGAGGTGTCGAAATTTTACTCCTTTGGAAATCCTCAAAACCCCCTTCCTATCCAGTATGGTTCAATGATGTTAAGTTTTTTTCTTAAAATGGAGAAGATAAATCTAACAGTGAAGGGTAGTTCTAGTAAATTTAAAAAAAAATTGTTTTCTTGACTATTTTCAGGCATTGCCAGTCTCTCCCACTACTTAGGAGTTGCCCCCCCCACCCCCTTTTTT
The DNA here is from genome assembly GCA_030710495.1 of Labroides dimidiatus. NCBI lineage: Eukaryota > Metazoa > Chordata > Actinopteri > Labriformes > Labridae > Labroides > Labroides dimidiatus. The sequence continues at coordinate 1,022,325 of CM061155.1, forward strand.
TTTAATTGTGTATTTGTATCCATATATGTATATACATGTTTTAACTGTTTAATTTACTTGTTATTATAATAACTATAATTTATTATTATAATTATTATTGTTCTTTTTTATTTTATTTTATTTCTTCTTTCTAAATTTAATTTATAACTTATCTATTTAATTATCTTGCTGTGAGAACTTGATTTTTGGCTTAATATTTTTCTTTGATTGCAGAGACGATGTTTGTAGTTTTGTTAAAAAAAAAAAAAATGGCCTCAGCAGAAGAACCGAGAGAGGACACAGAAGAGGAGACTTTGGTGTCAAAAAGGAATAGTACTTTGGTTGTCTGGACCTTTTTTTGGATTTAGGAAAGAAGATGCAGCACAGCGTAAGGTATTGTGCAAAACATGCCTGGTTACCATAGCAACAACAAGGGGCAACATTATAAACCTGTTCCAGCAGTAAAGAAAGCACCACAAGGCCATGTAAGACAACTGCATTACAACCCCCCCCCCCCCCCCCCCCCCCCCCCCGAAAAAAAAAAAAAAAAAAAAAGCATGGTAAATCACAATTGCTACATTGGTGTAAAAGAATCACAATTACATTATTTTCCAAAATTGTTCAGCCCTACCCTAATTACTGGCAACGTAGAGCAAACAAAAACTGAAAAAAAAAAAAAAGGTTTACAATGTCATGTAATGCAGAGATGTTTGCTCTATGCATGCATACATTGCATGCAAAGAGCAAACCAAAATTTATAATAATATTTATACATGTATATGAGCAGGTAAATTCTGTTATTATCAATTGCAGTTAGTCCCTGTTAATTTCCAGAAATTCCCGTGGAAAGTTTCCAACTTTAAAAATTCTTTGAATTTTGTGACCCAAGTAAAGAGCAAACTGGCACTGCTGGTTCAACGAAGAAGCTGTAAGAAGCTGTCAGGAGATGACAGAGACAGAGAGATATGGTGTTGAAACACTCTTCAGGAATGGAAAGGAACAAGAAGTGAAAATGTAAATGATGCAGCGAGGCTCCACACACCTGCAAGCTGCAGGCTCACCAGAGACAAGCGCCCGACACCCTGTTCCTGGATGTGTGAGCAAGCAGATCGGTGACAAACGGGGAGTGTTGTTCCACCAAGAGCGTGGATTCAGCACGTCTCTGGAACTAAACTTAACTCACACACACACACACACACACACACACACACACACACACACACACACACACACACACACACACACACACACACACACACACACACACACACACACAGACTCAGGTTGAGACTGTTTGATAACCCAGTGATGTGGCTCTTGTCAGTGGATGTAAACCCAAACTCAGTCTCCAGACATCCTCAAACCCACAGGATATGACACTCATCTTTTTTCATATCTGTGCTTCTTTAACTCATTTATTCCTCCTTTAATTTGTCTGTCGTTTATTGTAAGGATGTTCCTCTTATCTCCTCCAACTTAGGATTTAATAAATGGGAGGAAAACGGAAGAAAGAGGGGCAGGAAATTAATATTTGGAGACATAAAGTCTGCATGTGTTGTAGACAGGAGGCAGATTGTGCTCCTAACTGTTTTTGGATTAATCAACGAGGAAATAAGGAGGGAAGAATCCTCCATTACATGCTGAACAATCAGGTCTCCCATGACCACATTCAAAGAGCATCTTTTGCTTCCTCTTCTTTCTGAACCCCCAAATCCAGACTCTGAAGAGGTCTGCATGTGAAAGGAGTACCTGGAGGTATCCTCTGAACTCTTCCCCGCCGCTGCTGCTGCTGCTGCTGCTGCTGCTGCTGCTGCCGCCGCCTCCCTCAGAGCGAGCAGCTCGCACTGTAGCTCGCTCTGCAGTGAAAACGCAGGTTGGGGAATCCTCCATAATGTTTACTGAGTTTACCGACTTGGCTGACGGCTGTGTTTTCTTATCCTCTAACAGAGAGGGTGATTTGACTGATGCTCGTAACAGATTGCATCACAGCAGGAGACGAACTAAAACGGTTTACGCACCGCGGCTCTCCCTAAACTGTCTAACAGTGGCAGCGCTCCACCTTGTAAATTTGGAATAGTAATTTTAGAAATTTCCCAGCAGTCTATCTCCAATTGGCCTTCACTGGGAGTGCTGTTTGATATCAGTGAAGTATCGCAGCGTACCACCTCTGAGCCACAGAAATGTGATCTGAGCTCTGTGAAACCAAACACTCTAGCTGCACTCTTCAGGAAAAACACCTGAGCCACATTAAAACCTTTGCTTTATTCATCACCCACAAACCACAGCACACACCCTCTCTGCTCAGAGTGTTAAACCTCCTCATGAGACCGAGCCCCCATGGCGTGACTCCAAAATACACAGGACATGAGGAGGTTTCTGTGAGCACTCGAATTTTATATATGATGTAAAAAATCAGCTTGCAATCGATGATAGTCCCCATATATGACCTTCTGACACTAAAGGTCATGTATGAGCATACCCGTGAGCATACACACACATGCACACTGACCTCAGCGACATCAAACTGTCTCTTAACGCAAAAAACACCTTAAATATTCAACATCACAGCTTTTAATCTTCATATTTCACATTACAGCTGCAACTCTACCATTCTTTCCATGAACGATTAATCAATTGATTATTCTCTTGATTAATCTCGTATTTGTTTGGTCCACAAAATGTCAGAAAATGGTGAAAAATGTCCAAGATGACATCATCAAATGAAATTAGAGAACTTGGACTTCTTTTTCTTAAATAACTACTCAAACTAATTAATCTATTATCAAAATAGTTGACGGTTAATTCAGTAATAAATTAATAATTGATTATTCAATTAATTGATGCAGCTCTGTTTCACACATTTATAGCATCAGCTCTAACCAAAAGCAAACCTCTAAGAGCAAAATCTCATTTTTTTACAGTGCAGCAGATTGATAAAATCAGATTCAGAGCAACTGTTAATATCAGAGTGATATCAGATTGTTTTGAATCTGAATTTTGCTGTAAAGTGAACAAAACACTCAGTTTTTAAAATAAAACCAGATCCTTACCAGATCTTTACCAGACTCAATGAAATGATAAGGTCATCACATGGGGATCTCCTGACTGGTTCATGACACACTGAAAGGGTGGGACCTCAAACACCAAGGTTTGTCCATAGCTCCACCTATGACAGGCCTCCAGGGGAGTGGCCAATCAGAAGAGGTTGGGGGAGCGTCTCTTTAAAAGACAGCAGCCAAAACCAAGTGTTTCAGAAAGAATCTGAAATAAGATTTTTTTCTAAAACACCAGAAAGAGAGAGAGAGAGAGAGAGAGAGAGAAAGACACAGAGAGAGAGACAGAGAGAGAGAGACTGAGAGATAGAGAGAGAGAGAGAGATTTTTATGAGCTGTAAAAAGAGGCAATGGTCTAAGATAAGGTGGTAGAAGCAGAAATATCCCTTCTTTTAGCAATTTTTGGTCAAGTTTCATACATAGTGACTACATTTCCCACAATGCAGCTCACCAGCAGAAAGGAAAGTCTAAAATATTACCATATCCAGAATTTGCTTTGATGCAAATTTCTCCAGACTTAAACGATTGTTTTCCGCAATTCATTGCAAAAAAGATCTGTTGTTACACCTTAAGAACAAACTATAAAAAATATATAAAATATATATAAAATGATACTCAAATATGTGGGAAAAAAAGAGCTTGAGATTTTTAATCCTAGAGGCCGAGATTTGATAAAATGCTGAAAATTAAAATCCAGACACCCACTGTTCATTTTCCATTTTGTCCTCTTTTGTTTTGGAGGGATTTTAGACCAAATGAGACAGTTTTTGCAGGTTTCTTGATGATACTCTTTAGATTATTAAAGCTGAGTGTGGGGCCGTCACTCAGTCCAGTAAACTGTATATTGATATGGATGCTGCAGTGACAAACTGACTTCATGTGGATACAGAAAAAGAAAAAAAATGGCAAACCTTGTGTCTCCCCCATTTCTGAAACCAAGCCTACGTTTTTGAAAAGTCGCTGCCAAACTTCTAATTCCTCACAGGATCTGCCAAACCCAGAGCACATTTCAGCCACAGACTCGCAGACTGCACAGATTTCTGACGAATGCGGCAGGAAGTCGAACACTTTGTTGATCATTAGCTGGGGGGCTGAATGCGGGTCAGTCCCTGTGCTTCCTTCTGCTGCAATTAGCTTGTTTCCCTCCTCCATTTTGAACACATCTCCTGCGCTGTAATTGGATTAGTTACCTTTAAAATTTCCATTTCTGCCGTCACTTAAGTCCTGAAAAACATGAAAAATCAGCTCCTTCTAACCCCTCCCCTCCAAAAAGAAAATCAATTTGTGATTTTTTTTTTGTTTTGAAGGAATATCTGTGTTGAGTGGCACTTAGGGAAATTGAACAAATGCGTTGTGGGTGGGTGGGAGACTGAGGAGGGAGCAGTGAGGCGGATCTACCTTCCAGAACAAACCATTTGAACACTCATTACTCTGAAAAACACTTGACTTCATCATGGCCTCAATTATGTGCTGCTGGATAAACTCCAGGAGGACTGAGCTGCTTTACACCCGTCAGAGGGGGGCCGCTGCTAAAAACCCAAAATCTGAGTCAGGAGGAGGAGGTCTGCAGTGCTGCTTAAACCCCGACCACCTTATCACTCAAAGACCTAGATCTTCAGGTTCTCTGGGACCAGGAGAGGACCACCAGGAGCCACTTTAAGAGTCTGCGACCCAGAATGGCTTCGTTTATCCGTTGGAACAGAAACCAACGGTGACGTCACGGAGACGACGTCCATATTTCATACGGTCTGTGGGGTGCAGGGCAGCGTGTGACAGCTCCTAATGATGCCTCACCAGGTGGCGCTGTAGAGCACTTGTCAGCATGAAAACACTTGGATCATACATTTTTCACCGTGACTGACTTGACGGCAAATTATGGCGATTTTTGAGTTGTGTTGAAGGCACGTTGTTTGGGTTCAGAGACAGATGACAAACCTGTGGCCAAGTCCAGGTACTGATGACGGGATGTGACAAAATGTGATTTAATACCATATAATGTATTCATCTATTTGATGGTGTGATTCTCTTTTAATGTTTTTTTCTAATGCTCTTGATTATTTGCTTTGTCATCCATGTTTTTATTTCTTTTATCTCATCCTCTCCTCTCACAACCCATCCTTTTTTTAACCTGATGTGATGTCATCATACCCCCGGCCCCCTTTCTTTTTCTTTACGTCTTTACAATATTACACTCACAACATGTCCACTTATCTCCATCTGTTAGTATCGCCCTGATTCTGTTCTGTTTTAACTGCTGTTGTTGTTGTTTTTATTATTATATGATACAGTTGATGAGATGTGTTATGAGTAGAGTCTGTGTAATGAATGGACGTGGTCTCCGCGACGTCACTCGTCTGTTTCTGAAACGGATTTCTGAAGCAAATATGGCAAATATGGCATTTCCAATATGGCGCGGCCATATTGGAAATGAGGTGGGCTTTGAGTCTCCACAGTAACAGCGCCCAGCAGTCACGTGAGCTGAGCTCTGACCCTGATTGGACAAACTGACAATCTTAATATATTCTAAACTGAGTTAGAAAAAAAATTCACCCCCCGTACAGTGTGTGCTGTTAGTGAAATCAGCGATTCAGATGGGAGACATTTTTTGTACCAGGCTGTAAACATGTTTATTTCTGCTGTGGAAAAGGCTGTTTTTGGCTTGGTGCGTTTGTGACTTCCTGTACATCTGGAGCCAGCCTCAAGCGGACGAACTGCAGATTTTAGCACTTCAGCAATGTCTCATATTTTCAAGCGGAGGTTGCCACTTGGTTATAAGGTGCTATGATGCAATAAGATATAGTGTTTTCATTTGATGTAACTGGATATGATGCAGTGGATACAATTTCATGATACGATGCCATGTGATGTGGCCTTGAAGCGCTTGGATTCAATACTGAGCAGTTTGTATTGTGATGCATTTCAGAAAGATAAACTGCAACAGCAGGCTAACAGGATCTTTACCACATGATTAATGCACACAAACAAATATCAGGATGAGGATATCATCCATGACATTTATGGAGAGGTTAGAAAGAATGATAACGATAAGTGAGCCCAAAATGTGAATTCTGAACATGTAAAAGAAATTAATAAACAAGAAAGAAGGACAGAAAGTCAGAACAGATAACTTTGCAAACGATGCAAAAAATAAATAAATAAATAAAATTAACTTCTTTAACATTTTTTCAAAAAGGAGCAGGTGGAACTAAAAGATATAAATTTCCACTCCTTGATAAAAAATAATCCAGTCAGCTAATCTTACTAATATATATATATATATATATATATATATATATATATATATATATATATATATATATATATATATATATATATATATAAAATATAAACTAATTGATAATAAGTTTACACATCCATTAGTTATAGATTAAATGTGTTGAGACTTAGCACTTAATGGATAAAGATTAATTTATTTCTGTTTCTAGTTTTGTTTAACCCGTGATTCAAACTTCTACTGAAACCAAGCTAATGCTCTTCTTCTTAGGGTGGTTCTGAGTTACAGGCCTTTCACTAAATAAAAAAAATGACTTTTATTGATGATAACATTGTTTGTAGGAGCAGAAGACACCAAATGTTAAAGGTCTAGAAAATTCAGGACTGACCCTTTAAAACACAGGTTTGCGTTTTCCTTCCATTACACGTTACCATGGTCTTGGTCTCAGATTTTTGCAGCATGTGATTTTCTCCATCCTCCTGGTTATTTGCAGAGACTGGAATGTAAATGAGCCCAGACACGGTTCATCTGATTTGCATGAATTTGCTGTTTTGACACATTGCACGTCTGGAGAACAATGGAGCGCTAAATAAAACTGTTTTCTGCAGCTGAACTCTGAGTTTGTGTTGAAGAGAAGACACTTTAGGAACAGAAAGCTTTTATTCTTCTAACAAGATGAAGGTTAAATGTGAGGAAATAATAGTTTAACAGCCCAATGGAGTCTGCTGAACCAGGAACTAGGAAGTGCTGATGAATCAGTGGGAGGTTTTTGGTAAAACTTCATTTGTCTTTATACTTTTTACATTTGGAAACAAATGATATCACTCCCTGTGTTGGTGTCCTGTTCGAGAAAGAAAAAAAAGCTCTTCTCCCAAACTCATCTTGTTTTTGCTGCGTGTGTTCCTTACAGAGCTGCGCTGTAGGATCTCATGTGGAAAGTGACTGATGACAGAGAGGTGGAGCTCTGCTCCTCTCTGCTCTGCTGAGACAGCTGCAGAGTGAAGCACAGACGAGCTGGAGTTATCCCCTAGTTCATCTTCAGAGGAGACACTCTGTTCTTCTTCACTTAATAATTAGCTCTGCAAGATGTATGCAGCTAGCCTCTGGCTGACGGCTCATAAAGTATTCAGTGAATGCTTCATGCAGCATCACCCAGAAGCCAACATTTGCCAAGTGGAGTACCAAACCCTGACTCTACAGACTGACCTCAGACCTCAGTCTGTTCTTTGTCCCTCACGCTGCAGACCAGCTTTGACAACATGAAGTTTCAGTCATCTTTAACTCAGAGCGCTCTGAAAATCTGACACTCCAGCTAAGAACATCAACTTGGAATGGACCAGTAAATGGACCAGTACTTATATAGCGCTCTTCTAGCACTTTTCTGACCACTCACGCGCTAGTGTCATTCACCCTTCCACACCAAATTCTGATGGTGGTCACACACTGATGGGAGGAAGTTCTATTCTAGTTTTACCTAACCCATTCATACCCATTCACACACCACTGACTAACAGTGGGAGCAATTTTGAGTTCAGTGTCTTGCTCAAGGACACTTCGACATGTGACTGCAGGAGCTGGGAATCTAACCCTTGACCTTCCAATTGAGAGATGACAACTCTACCACTGAGCCACTCCGTCCAGAGTTAGGCCCTGAACTTTGGGGGGCACGGCCTGCAAGCTGAAGGTCTCTGATTGGTGGAGCAGCCTCAGTGTTTTTATCCCCCCCCCCCTCCATCCGTCTGCCATCAGATGATCCCCTGCTGTGATGGACTTGGTTTAGTACCTTCTAATCAATGGTCTTCTTTGAGCCTTCAGCTGAACATGTCGGTGGATATCCAGTTTACAACAGCTGTTCAAACACAGAGGAAGTCCTCTGAATGCATCCGTGTTTGGTTTGATATACGTGTGTATATACGTGTCATAATCTGCTCATCAGATCAGGATTTGATGAGGATCTAAAGCTCTTTGAGAAGGATGCATCCTGCTCAAAGTCTCCAGTTAACAGGGTTGCTCTTTAAATTGGAACACTGGTCCATCTTTGCCATGGATTTGAAAACTCGTCTTCTTGCTTTCAGTGGATCGTTTCAGGCGTTTTTGACTCCTCTTTGTCTCTAGAGCTCTGTCTCCTTCTATGTTATCATCTTTCTGTTTCTTACTGCCCTCTACTGGTTTGGTGGTGTAATGCAGTTCCTTTTTTTTCCTCCATGTGAACTTGTTTGATTTGTTTGTTTCCTCAGACCTCAGACAAACAAAGGGACACAGGAACCACTGAGAACTTAAAGTTTCTGGTACTTCTGGAGCATTTAAAGAATGTAAATATTAAACTTAGTGACTCATGGAGAGGGATTAAAAGTAACTGCACAGCACCAAAACAAACAAAAACGTTACACATTACAGTTTGAATCCTATGTTTTATTTTACGGGTTTGAGTATTTTTCTACTCCAGATCATGCTGAAGTTTTTTTACATAAGAAAATAAAAAACAAATAATGTCCAGAGCAAATGAACAAATGCAAACAAGGGATGGGTCAGTATATACTGAGCATACCTGTAAATTTATGACTACAAATTTCTTCTGTTCATTCTTGTTTTTTTTGAAGTCATAATATCAACCCTCCTCCTCTACCCAGGCTTTTGAACAGCAAAAGTGACTCTAAAGACAAAAATGTGTGTGATTAATTTGGATGCAGTCGTCTGCTCTGGCTGCAGCTTGGAGTTTCTGCTCTGAGTGCGAGGTCTGTCTGTGAGTGACTGGATAAGGGAGGTACTCAGCGCCCGCTGCTCGTTGAGGAGCAGGGGGTACTGGAGATCAATGCATGCCTTCACCCCCCAAACTCCAGAGAAGTTCCTATATTTGTCACTTTTTTTTTTTTTTTTTTTTTTTTTTTTTTTTTTGAGAAAAAGTCACTAGAGGGGTCTGAAAAGTCGTAAGTTGGCAGCACTGTCCCACGTGTCACAACTGGGTGTAATGTTACAGCCAATTAGCGTTGAATTATCAGAGCTAAATCATATGATTAACCCTTTGGGTACCTAAACTTAGCACCCAAAGACGAGGCATATTTTGATACCCAGTGCTACCAAAGCATTTCGGATGGAGCTATAAAAGAACCAAGGTTCAGTACCCATCCCTAGGAAGAGGGCAGTCTGGAATTGGTTCCTTGGAAGATTGACTGATAAGGCACTAAATTAAGACCCTGGTTCCTGCTGTCCAAAAGCATTTTGTTGTACAGCCTAAGTTACTTTCATACTCTAATCTACTGGTCTGATGGTAGACCCTTTACTGGACTTCAGGCCTCTGTTGAAACAGAGACAACAGTGGGTCGGAGCACAGATAGCCTAGTGGTCTAGGTCATGCTCCATGTGGCATCACTCCCACTCTAAACCTGTTTCCTCCTCTATCCACTGTCCTGTCCTCTTACATTAAAGGCATAAGAAGCTAAAAAAAATAACTTAAAAAAAAAAAAAATAAATAAAAAAAAAACAATGGACCACATTCCTGGAAGAGCAGTTCCTGGAACTAAAAGTTTGTGGTACTTCTTGGTACTGTCTTTGATCCACACCTATCTCCTTAGCAGGAAATGATGTCCTGGTCTCCACCTATAGGGGTAAGAAATCAGATGTCTACTGGGGCAAAGGCTGGACAGATCAACCAATATAAGCTCTTTTTCAATCCTTTTTACTGAGAATATCACTTTCTGTGCTTGTTTCTGCCTGCATTCTGTTCATCCATCTCTCCTCTGTACCCCCTACACCATGCCTCGTTTACCTGCTGCTGTTATCTGCTGGTTCTATTCTTTCCAGGAGGTTTAACGGGCCTTATCTATGACTTCACCCTGTCCTGATTCCTCAATTCCGTGGCATCCACTTCACAGTACCACAAAGCATTTGAAACTGACACCCAGTGAGGAATGAAGAAGCAATAACAGTTCCTGCACTACACAACCTGGACAATGAGATTTAGTTCCTTGACCCTGGTTCCTGTGAAAAGTAACTTTTGTTGTATGACCTTTGTTACTCTTTTACTGCCCTCTACTGGTCTGGACATGTAGTGCAGGTACTTTTTATTTTTTTCTCTATTTGTCTTTGGTCTGACTAGCATTATCTTCATAGAACTTCAGACAACTTTTAGTTCCTTGAGGAAAAGTTCCTGGAACTTAAAGCTCCCGGTGGAAAAGCACATTTTGATTGAGGTCATTTAGATAAAGTTACAGCCTGTAGCAGAAAAAACGGGATCTTCCAGTCTTCCAAAGAAGAGGCCCAAAAATACTCTTTAAAGGGGCTGAAATGACACTTTGCTGCGGCAGCTGATCTACACTCTTAATGTGTTGATTCTCACTCTGAAGGCGTGAAACTGTGCTCCAGACAGAACTTTGAAATCCTTGGATCCGCACACAGATCTTGGATGACACATTTGTCATCGGCAATCACACAACAATCCAGACAAGAGGGAAGAAAGAAGAGAGACCAAAACTTTACACTCCAGACCTCGAGAGTGAAATCACTCAAACACAACCAGCGAGCAAAACGAGTGAATCACCAGGAGCCGAGTGCATCCTGCTACTATCAGCCACGACCGCAGCGAGAACGCAGAGCGGGTGGAGAAACAGAGAGGTGTGGAGGTGACGCTCAGCAGCAGAGAGAGAGAGAGAGAGAGAGAGAGAGAGAGAGAGAGAGAGAGAGAGAGAGAGAGAGAGAGAGAGAGAGAGAGAGGCAGGCACAAATCTGCCCGGACACACACTGACTGCCCACACACACACACATACCTACCTCCTCCTCCACAGGTGTGTGTGTGTGTGTGTGTGTGTGGATATTAGGGTGAGTCATCTCTCCCACGTAGTCGATACCTCCACCAGCGGTTGTGGAGATCCCATCAGCCCTCACACAGCACCTAAACAGCTCCTAACACTCCCACCCTCTGCTCGGATCCGTCACTCACTTCCTGCTCAAACAACACTGCCGCCACCGCCGCCGCCACCACCACCGCCATCGCCGCCACCACCGCCGCCACTCGTATTTAAGAGTGCAGCAGCAGCAGCCGCAGCAGCATTTGGAGGCAACAGATGGTGATTTTATTAACAACAGTGTGATCAGAGGATGACACAATATTAGGGCATCACTCTAATCGTGCTCCCTTTGTTTCTCGATGAGACAAACAAGCAGAATTCAAACATTTAGATCTGCTGCAGCTGAATTGTTGTGATGTGCAGCTAAATATTTTGATTTCTCACATAATTAAGACATTCACAAATTAGCTGGGAGCCAGAGCAGCGCAGCCATACATACGCTGCAACGTCTCTGAAGTGATAAAACAAAATATCTGCGAGCTTTCTAGGAACAAAAGGAGCAAACAGCCTTATCTCCTCCTAATTCCCGTTCATTTGCTAAATGATTGTGGAGCTTTTTAATCAGGTTTCAAAGGCCCGGGGGTCATGAAGCTTGCGCAGCGTGAAAACAACCCAGGAAGTCTCCCAAAGCAAGGAGGAAGAGGAGAGAAACCCAGTAGATGCTCAGGTGCAGAGCCGATTCTGCAACTCTAGTCATGTGCCATTTGGAGGAGGCTTTCATCCAATGTGCAGCTTTGATGCAAATATTTTTAGCAGAGATGACCCGTGTGCAAACTTCACCCATCACCCTGGCAGTATTAGCACGCTGCCCCGCCCCCTGAGCCTCACAGAGCCATTCAATAAAGCAGAGGGGCCGTGAAAACAGACCTTCCCCAGCACCCAGTGGGGCTGGCAGCGGCCCGCGGGCTGGCTGCAGACCAGAAAATCGCTGAAGAAGCTGACTGGACGGCAGCCAAGCACTGGTGAATTTTGGCTGTGGTTGGTCAGGTTTTCTCTGCAAGCAAGCCCTCAGACTGGTGACTGCGGTTCAGAGCCGGTGAGACAGGAAGCGTCTTATATGTGAGATACTGTTGGGTTCAGAGAGGCTCACTAACAGGAATAAAGACAAGATCCTGTCCTTTTATGGAGGCTTTGTAAGCTCTCGCTCATTTTACATTTGGACGGCTTCAGTTATTGATTATTCCTCATGTTAGCAAACCCTGGAAGCTTTAAACGCACTGCTTGATTAACAGAGAAACAAATGACGCTTGCAGAGGGGGATTAAAAAATGTCCAAAGGCTGAGGAAAATCTGAAAAAAGATTCAAGAATCAAACCGTGTTCAAGCAGCAGAACAAAAAAAAAACATTTCTTGGGGCTACATTAACCATTCCAAGCAATTCTGATCAGAGTCTGCGTTTGGGATCAAATGAAAGGTGCTACATGAACAAAGATTGATATCAATCAATCTTTATTCAATCATGATTGATTGATTGATTGATCTAAGGGTTCCTCTTCAGAAGAACACTGTAACACATTAAAAACATGTTCCTTCACCCCTCTGTGCAACCTCTTATCTAAAAACATGAAGCTCATGTGGAACATGTTAAAAACTGCAGTTCCTGTGGCCTCAAGGGGGCGACCCAGGTTCAAATCCAACCTGTGGCAACTTTTTGGTCACTCCCCACTCTAACCCTGTTTCTTTTCTACTGTCCTCTCATCTTAAAAAAAAAGACCAAAAGAATAACTTAAAGCTACAGTTCCCCAAGTGTCCACTTGAGGCAGTGGGAAGACAACTCATTAACAGCCCTTCAAAAAAGAAAAACAACATGTTAACTGCCTGCTCCAAAACAGGATTTCAGTCTGAACAGATCAATTCTGTCACAGAGGGGTGATGTCACAGAGCAACGCCTGTCAGTCATGTGAGCTGAGCTGTGCCTCTGATTGGACAAACTGGCGATCTTAATATCTTCTAAACTGCTGAGTTAGAAAAAAATCCCCCCCCCCGTACAGTGTGTTCCGTTAGTGAAATCAGCGATTCAGATGGGAGAGTGTTTTTTGTACCAGGCTCTAAAAATGTTTATTTCTGCTGTGAAAACAGCTTTTTTTTGCTTGGTGTGTTTGTGACTTCCTGTACTTTTGGAGCCAGCCTCAAGCGGACACTCAAGGAACTACAGATGTTAGCACTTCAGCAATGTCTCGTATTTTCAGAGCGGAGGTTGCCACTTGTTTAAATTAGAAGAGACCATTTCTGTATTGGTGATGTTTTTCATAACTTATTTTAAAGTTGTTGAACTTAAAAGTTCTGCCCATTTAGGGCATCACTGATTTGACTGACAGGTGGGCATCATAGATGGTATATAGAATGAACAGGGTGGCTCCACCTTTTACCTCTGAACAGTTTAGAAGCCAAAAACCCCTCTGTCACAGGAGCCGCCATTGTGCAGCCAGAATCTGTGCAGTAGATACTTATGAGGGACTGTGAGAAACTCTGAGTGGAAGCTGGTGACAAAAAATAATTCATGTTTTCTGTCGACAGCCTAATCTCTTCTTAACTCTCCTTCCTGATGTATTTTACTATCCCTGAAAAAGCTACAGAAAAACAGCAGCTATCAATCATTGTTAAAGGAGGGATAAAACCCAGTTTTTTACATCTAATAACTAATGAAAAAGAAACTTTTCAGAAAAAAAAGACTTGTACACAATGCAGCCCAATAATATCTAAATATCACCACAGCATACTGATGAGAGAAACATTTCTAGAGAGGCAGAGTTTTTGACCTATACTGCAGTCAACCACCAGGGGGAGCAGTTTTTGACCTATACTGCAGTCAGTCATCAAGGGGAACATTTTTTATGATGACCTCACTTGGAGCCAAACATTATGACATCCATTTTTTTTAACAGTCTTTGGAGGGCACCCTGTAGCTGTTAGCAAGGAGGTTAAATAGCCACCCCTTTACCTCATCTTAACTCGAACAAAGCCAGGCTGTGGTCAGCTTTTTCAATATGACCCCATCAATGATGGGCTTCAACACTCTGTTTCAAAAACAAACAGGTGAAGTCATGGAGTCTCATGGTTTATACAGACTGTGGTGTAAAACTGCTGTTCCGTATGGTGATGGTGAGGCATGACTGGTCCCAACACGTCAACTTGAGGATGTCCCTTTGATCCAAGAGTCTAAAACAGAGCTCTGTCAGCTTTTGTGGTGCAGCTGCCCACTGACACCAGTGAGACTTGCTGCACCTGTATGCTTAGCTCAAAAGTGGAAGCCCAAACTCAAAGTATGAGAGTCATATTTTGATCCTGTTTGACACGAAGTGCAGATTACTTTTGATTTCAGCTGAGCATCAGAGTTAAGTGTGCCATTTAAAAATGCAAAGATGTCTTATTTTCCATTTCCAGGAGCTGAAAGGAACAAAGAAGGACGGGATTCTAAAAAAATGAATGCATCACTTTCAGACCTTAATCACACAACCGCTCATCCAAAGTGCCACCCAAACTGTTACAACTTCCCACAATGATAAGATATATTTAAGGATCACTGGAAGTCTACTTTGGTTAGTCTGTGTCATACGAAAAGTCAAAGAACTGCTTTTCTTGCATCTATTAGCATTTTAGCAACAAAGTAAACAAGGAGGGGGAGCGTCTTTAGCCAGAACCAACATTTCCCCTCACTATTCGTTAAGGATGAGGGCCAACTATGAGGTGTATTTTGAAAGAGACTGTCAGTGTGCGAGCTTTGGCTTCACTTTGACAGAGCTGTGAAGCCATCCATCTTTTTAAACAGTTTTGGTTCATTTTTAGAGCTCAGACGAAACGTCTTGGTCTCATTTCTGGGGCGGATAAAACCATTCATATGTTAAAACAAACGCCAACCTGATCCAGACTGTTTGGACTCAACCTGAAGTTATTCCAGGCTCGCCTAAGCGGTCTGTTAGCTCTTTGTGGGTCCGGTTTCTGTCTCTGTCCCGGTTGTGGACATTTATCCATATAACAAATACTCCGTCCTGGACCTCCGTGATGGCTCCAGATGTGGTTACCAAAACTTCTTAACACAGTCTCTCTGAGCCTCCACCATTGTTGTAAGTCTCAAAATGTGTGTTTGGCAGAAAAGCACACACTGGTCTTGTGAAGCAGCCTCAGCTGTAGCTCGGACTACAAAGTCAGTTTAGTGGAGTGCCGCGGGGGCACCAGAGGCTGCGGACACCGCCACGCTTAAACTGTGTGAACCTGCTGAACTGAGCATGTTGGATCCAGCTGAGGAGTAACCACACTGTTTCCGAACCAAACACACACACACACACACACACACACACACACACTTCTACCTGATTCAAAAAACATCTCAGATTCTCTCCTCTCTGCCGTCCCTCGTGGCTCAGGCTGCGGTTCAGCCTCGTTCTGCTGCTCTTCTCTTCTCTTCGAGTATCAAATCTCCTCTAAACTCTTTCTTCCTCCATCGACACTTTTCATCCCGACAAGCACCAATCTGCAGAAAGCTGGACCTCTGTTATGAATGTTGGAAATTAAATGTCACATCTCTCAAAGTGTCCCTCTGACTTTTTCCTCAAACCACTTTCTGCACAGAAAGGTCTTTTGGCCTTTTGTTCTCCAACTCATCTGAAAAGATGTCGCTTACCCGGTTGTGACTCTCTGACCGCTCTCACTCCATTTTGCCTCTTTATTTCCTCTCTCTTCTCCTCCGCCCTGTGCAGCACCATTCCTCAAATTTGTTCAATATTCTCCTCTACCTCAAATCAAATGATTGTAAATTCAAAAAGCAATTTTTAATTCAGACCAGCAAATTCAAGTTTTGAAACTGCTGAAAAAAATTAATTATTTCCCAAATGATGCATAACTGTTTTTATTTTCACAAAGAAAATTGCATTCTTTGTATCAAACGCCCAAAGCAAGCTGGGAAAATAAGACTATCTGGATTCAGGACCAGTTAATACCTCCTAAGACCTTGAATGTTTGCCAGATTGTGTTTCTCTTACTCTTTTGCCACATTCTGTGCAGCCGAAGGACACCAACGGGACAAAAGAGACTTCAAATATGTGGGGAGTGGTTGTTTTCTTTTTCTAAGTTTTCTATTAATTATTCACTGAAAGTCAATTCAGAGGATGGTGTTGGTTGAGCTATTTGTTTCAAACTGAGGTCTACTTCTCCGTTCTTTTTTGCATACATCCAATCACTCATCACTTCTTTACTAAAAGAGCTGTGAGGAAAATTCAACCTAAAGTCAGGAAATACAGATCTGGTTTCCGATGTGGGCAACATCTGGAAGTCTTCAGGATTGTAGTGAATGTGTAAAAAAAGATAAAGCAAGTTTGTTGAACTGTTTGTTGATAAAAAGTGAAAAAACTACAAATATGTCTGCCAGCTGCAGGTAAACAAACAGAGCCTGCAATGGAGAATGAGTCTCTCCTGTGTACTAATTACAAAAACTGGTTATAAAACATTACAACAGGTCTTAAAACTTCACAGTTCTGTGAGTTAGGTAGTTAGCTGCTACAAGTCAGACTTAAGCTAACAGGTTAGCCCCAATTCTGTACAGATTTAAATGCAACAGTTTGAAACACTAAAGCTTGAAAGCCAACAGTACAGTTACTTGTAGTTTAGGTTCATCCTTCGCTCTGACGTTAACAGTTGGCTTGGTATTAATAAACTTTCAAGCTAACATGTTTGTGGTGCTAGCAAGGCTTAAGTTAACAGGTCAGTTTTTGCAAAATACTGTTATAAAAGCTCAGTCTCTACAATTCTACAATTCTACAATTTCATTTAGCAGACGCTTTTTTCCAAAGCGACATACAACACAAGCAAGAATTTTGACAAGAAGGAGAAACCTTATTAAGTGCGAATAAATGCTTCAGGTTGGATTTGTCTCCTAACTGCTTTTCAAGGCATCCCAAATCTTAACTGCTTTTTTGTTAGCATTGTTAGCATTGCTGCTAACAACTCCAGTTAAGTATCAGTAAAGGTTCAATTTTAATGAATTAAACTAATTTTAGTTCTAATTGGGATGAAGTCAATAAAAACTATGAAGGTTGGCTGTAACTTTAAAATTAGTGCTTACACTTAGCCAGGTACCAATGCAAGCTATGTGTCTTAGCTGGCCAAACTTTTGGTCTTGTTAGGTTAATGTGTGAAGGACAACAATAAAGGAGCAATGTTTGCATTAATTAGGCTCAGAGTTTTGTCTCCTGGCTTTTTATTTTTAACACATTCAGAATCTTCACTGCTTTTTCGTTAGCATTATTGCTAACAGTTGACGAAGTGACTATATAAATTTCATACCAACCTATCTTTGGTCCTAACCTCAAAAGTTTTTTAAAAAGACAATGGAGGTTGAATAGCGTTGAATTGCCATAAAAGATCAGTAGTAGCAGCATTGTGTCTGACAGTTTTTTGGGGGCTGACTTTGATGTATATTTAGTCATAAATTTGAGTTTTCTGATTATTTTCTCTCTCTTCATCCTCCTCTCCTTCCACTGAGGCTCTGGTTCTCTGCTGATCACAACCTCCTGTGACTGACTCATCGCTGCAGAACAGGGATCTGAACAAATCTGTGGGATTTACACCCGCTTCATTTACAACCGTCACTCTTTACTCCAGAATCTGAGGACTCTGTTTGTTTTCATGGAGCTGCGTGTTCTGAAAGAAAGGATATAAATACCGATAAGTGAAAGAGAGACGAGGAGGCTCACAGCGGGATGTCCGCTACCTCCATTTACACCAACGTTAACCTGACAAAACTGTGGTATAATCTCACACATTTTATGGACTCAAACTTATACTCGAGGTGTGTTTTCACACTGAGCTGTTGGATGTTGTCCTGGTTTCATTTTTGACATGAGATCTCAGTGTAGTCACACCTCGTCTCCTGCTGTGATTCTTCAAGCTGTTCAGGTCCAGCCTGAGTTTCAGGGTCTGCAAACAGTTTCTGTTACAGCTGATCTTTGACTCCTCTGGCTCACTCAGGCAGGCACACGTCTCGTGGTTGAATTGAGACATTTTTTGGCTGCTAACGTGTGACGCTCTTCATGGCAGTTTGGAAATATTTTAAACAGCATGAACAAAGTGGAAGATTCATCGCTGCAGAGTGAATTGTTTTTATCTCTGAATACAATCTGTTTTCATTTCCTGGTGATCCTCAAAGCCACTAGCACATCATAAAACACATAAAACACCATCATTAAGTACCCAGAAACACCTCTTGAATTAACTTCTTTGATCCTGTCAAAAACTTACAAAGCTATAAACTAATGGGAATAAAACCCTAACGGGCTTCTCACCCTGCGTCTGATGAGCTTAAACTTTGTGTTTAACTGGCTAACGGTCGTTTCGTGGTCTGCAGATGATCCACACTAACAGACTGCCTGTTGAGCAACAAATATGGAACAGGTTCTCACATTAACAACTGCATTTATGACTCAGAAACATCCAGAAACTGTTCCCCAAGTTTCTCAATCATTAGGATGATTTGAGACCCAGAGCCACACAGAGGAATCTAAAACCATAAAATATCCACCGCAGTCAATTAATGTCTTAATTTCTGAGCTGATTTATGTTGCCCTGAAGTTAATAAAGCTCTGTGCCTCCCAATTTTACACTAAAGTGATCCTAGTGCTGCTTCAGAGTTTGTACAGTCTGAGAAACAGCTTTTGTTACCATAATCAGTGGCACCAAAGCTAACTCTGCTAACAAAGCAGAGAGGAATTATTGTTATTGAGGTATTTTATAAACTTTAGATATGCCAAAGTAGAGAGAGCACCAGCAAAGATGTGTGGGGTACAGAAGCAATGACAACAGTGGAATACCAAAGCCTGAGGCAGGGAGAACACACCTCCCCTCTTTTAATGTGCATATGAAAATCCAAGGTAGGAAGAGCAACAGCAAAGACCCCTGGGTAGAGAACAGAGCAAGCATCAGGGACCACACTTGAATGCCTAAGTCTGAGATGGATAGAGCACACCTCCCCTTTTCTTTCATGTACATAGCTGAAAGGCCAAGGCAGGGAGAGCAGCAGCACAGCCCTCAGGGTACAGAACAGAGTAAGCATTACTAACTAAAGTGAAAGCCCGTAGATAGTCCAGATTTAACTACCCCCGTAGACTTAAGGTTAGGGCAGCGCCATGTGAAGAAAGAGTTTGGTCAAGCTATTCACTGAACTACTTATTTTAGAATAATGCTCTTGAAGACATATGAATCAGTCTCACCTGTTTAGATAAACAAGTAGTCTGTGGACAACCTGCTCACTATAAGAGGAAAAATGCCCCCAAAAATCCAAGGAAACAACAAGTGGAATCAAAAGATGAGGGAGGCTAGTGCTGTTGCTAATACTAACACTGGCTCAGCAGACAATATTAATATGGCCAGTGACCAACATGCAGTACTACAGGCTATTGAGTCACTTAAACAGGATTTAATGTCAAATATGGAAGAAAAGGCGACGGCCCGGTCTGTGGAACTATGAAGCCATATCACCCAGATTCCGATTGAACTACAAGGAGCCATGGAAATGGTTAACAAAAGAATCTAAACAACCATGGGCTGAGTGTCTGAGAAGCAGGCTGCAGTTGACAGCTACTCTGACTCAGTCACATCCATGGAATCTAATGTCACCAGTATGAAAAAGAGCACACTGTGGGACCAATGTAAAGACTTGTTGGCAAAGTCACAGTGTTGCAATATCCACATCACCGGAGTGAAGGAAGGATGTGAGCGTGGAAAACAACTATCAGATGACAGGATTAGTGTTTTAGTGGTACCTGAATGGGAGTAGTATATAAAAATGTTAAAATAATTATTTCTTTAATAGAAAAAAAAATGTAACTCTTCAACTATCTGGGTGAGAAAAAAACAATCAAATGGTTCCTGAAAAAAGAGAAGAGGAGCTTTGGGGGCATGATCTCTGAGTCTTTAAAGGACAGAAGAACTAAAAAAAAACTTGAGGAGGCCTGTTTGATGCGGAGGTGAAAAAATAACACTGACCAGAGCTTCTGTTGGTCTCGTACGTAGCTAATCAAACTCCACTGTAACGCTCCTCTAAAGACAGACTTCTTCAGCTGCATAAAAACGTGATGTGTTTGAGTAAAACTGGACACGAATCCAAATAGTGACACTATACACGATAGTAACAGATAGACATGGACAAAAGATGCTGTTCGTTGAAGGTTTGAATTTAAGGTTTGATACAAATGTCAGTGGAGGGAGTTCAGATCCCAGGATCAAACAAAAGCTGCTACTTACTGCACTTCCTCAAGTGGGAGGGGCCTCAGTCAGGGGAGGAGGGGGTCCTCTTGTGGGTCCGCCTCCTCCTCCAATCAGTGCGGTGCTTCCTCCTTGTCCTCTTGCTCCCTCTCCTCTGGATGATTGTCAGGCCAGCAACACTCTGGGTAATCTCCTGTGGAATCTGAAATCAGAGAGGGAGGTTAGCATAGGAGCGACTCTGTGTGTGTGTGGAATCAGAGATGAGTGTGACCTGCTGTATGTGTGTGTAGGTGTGGGAGTGTGTGTGTAGGAGAGTCGGATGCAGACAGTAGAGGTGTGGATGATGGTAGCGTGCATGTGTGTGTGTGTGTGTGTGTGTGTGTGTGTGTGTGTGTGTGTGTGTGTGTGTGTGTGTGTGTGTGTGTGTGTGTGTCCGTGCGTAAATAAAGGAGTGGTGGAACCCAGTGTGGGCCTTAAAAACTGCACCACCAAAACAACTCAGCCGAAAAAAAGACAAAAAAAACAAGAGGCTGTGGTTACTGTGGCAACATGTGCCAAAACTGAGCGAGACGGAGAGAGAGAGGGAGGGAGAGAGACAGGAACACCAAAAGTGAGACACAGACAGAATGTGTGCTGAGCATGAAAACACCAAATCTAAAATCTCTACCTTCTCGTCTATGATAAAATCTGTGATTTACCCCTGAGGTAGTAAAAACCCAGATCAGTCAAGACTGCTCTGCTCAAATCACTGTGCTGCATGCAATAAATTGACTGTAAAGCTCTGTTCAAGGAGCTTCCTGCCCTTCCCCAGGTGTTCATGGAATGCCTGAGGCAGGGAGAACAGCAGCACAGACCCTCAGGGTACCAAAAAGAGGGAACATCAATGATGACAATAGAATGAAAGAGTCTGAGGCAAGGAGAGCACATCTGCCCTCTTTTATGTGTGTAGATAAAATGCCAAGGAAGGGAGAGCAGTGGCAAAGATGCCCAAGGTAAAACATCATCGCCAACAGTGGACTACAAAGCCTGAGAGAGGGAGTGCACACCTTCCATGTTGTTCGCGCCCATGCATGATAAGCCAAGGCAGGACGAGCAGCAGCAAAGACCCCGAGGTACAGAGCAGAGGAGAGTTTACAGCTTGGTCTAAACCTTACAGCTGTTAGCACAAGCTGAGTGAACCTACTGTACTGAGGCTAAAGCTAACTCAAATGATGGGTAAAGGCTAATGTAGCAAAGAGGAAATACTGATGTTAAGGTGTTTGATGTTAAGGTACTTGTTATCTAACAACACTATCTTATGCTGTTCACAGGTACTGATTTGTTTTAAAGCCCCCCACCCCACACACACACACACACACACACACACACACACACACGTACAATGATGTACAGGACAGAGGGATTATTGGTTACAAGAGCCAATGCTAAAATCTGAGGCAGGGAGAGGACACCTTCCCTCCTCCATCTGAATATAAGAAAAGCCAAGGCAGGGAAAGCAGCAGCAGCAGAGAAACTTGGATGTAGCCTCAGTGATGAGAACTTTTGGTTTCTGATGCAGCAGGCCTGTAAGGGGCGCTCAGTGAAGCAGCTTTATTATTGACAAGACTCAGTAGGTGTAAGTAATCTAGGTGACAATTAAGACAAATAAATCGAAATTAATCATTAATGATGTTGCTTTTGGTTTCTAAAGAAATCTTCTGGAAAGGAAGCAACAACAAAAGTGAAACCACACGAACGTCCATGTGACTTACTTTATCAACAGGAAACCAGCCAAACAACATTTCATTTCAGCATGAAGGGGGTAAAATCTAATAGAAGATGTTAATTTATTCAGACATTTTAGCATTTAAGACCTTTCATGAACAATATCTTCATAAATCCAATGTCCAAGCATGACCCAGTTTGAAAAGCGGTACAAACATATGGTTTTCACAAGGTACAGAGAGGAGGAAGGGCTTTAACAACTGGGTGTTTCACAAATGATTTATGTATTTGTTTATCTACTTTATTTATTTTTGCAAATATGTATTATGTACATATGTGTGTTTGGTTTATGTATTTGTTTAATTACTCTTTTTATTTTCTACTTTTGTAAATATATGTTATGTGAATATATGTTTCCTTAATTGGTGACATTATTTGAGTGAGGAAGGGGTAGGGTTAAATAAGCTTATGCTTCATCCTATTTTTAACCCTGTTTCTGTTTTTCTTTTTGTTTTTTTTATTTTACTTTCTTGTGATACTTGCACGTGTTCAAAATAAAGCATTCATTCATTCATTCAAATCCAACCAATCAGAGGCAGTTTTTTCATTCTTTTTACGCGTAAAAACTTTGGTTTGGTTTGATCTGAAGTTTCAATCCGATTCATTGTTACATGAGCTCAGTGATCGACATTCTGAAGCTCCTTTAGGAGGGAATCACCAGCAGTGCTTTCCCCGGGAAGTAAGGAGTGCATGTGATGTGTAGGAGTGTGTGTGTGTGTGTGTGTGTGTGTGGATGAGATCATCAGAGGAGAGAGAGAACAACAGGTCTTTTCCACAGAGTCTGGATCCCCCTCAGGACTGACCTCATCCCCAATCCATCACTGACTCGACACCAACCAGCTCGTCTTTGAATGAGTGAGTGAGTGTGTGTGTGTGTGTGTGTGTGTGTGTGTGTGTGTGTGTGTGTGTGTGTGTGTGTGTGTGTGTGTGTGTTTATGTGTGTGCGTGTGTGTGTTTACAGTACGTATGTGTGTGTGTGTGTTTACAGTACGATCACAGCCCTCCTGAGGCTGAGGCTGATTATCAGTGCTCTTCTCTCACAGAAACAAACCAGTGGTGACTTTTTGTTCCCCTCTGAGGGAGTGAAACATACAGACACCAGCAAGCCCTTCTGTGTGTGATGTCACTTACTATCTCTGCTCTGATTGGTCTGTTGTTTCCTGGCATAAAAAAATCTTCCCTACTACACAGGAGGAATTTCTGGTTGCACATTTTGTCTGTCCTGATCTCTCTTTTCTGTCAGTGGAACCATGTCAGCGTTAGTCACAGAGGTAAAGGTGTGGTCTGTGAATCTCACTGGTGTCAGTCAGCCAATCAGAATGCAGCACGCTTGTACTTAGAGTGTTTGATTGGCTGAGGGTGCATGTTTAAAATGTGAGTGTATTTGTTGCATTTCTAAAGTGGTTTCAGAGATTCCTCTGATCATACCGAACATGTTGAAAAAAGGGAGCTGGTCTATAAACTGATGACATAAAATATCAAAGCAGCCAAAGCAAAAAATCCATTAACGAAGAGATTCCTAAAATAAATGAACAAATTACCTTAAAGATTTGAACCATCAGTAACTCACACAAAAGGAACTTTTCAACCAGAAGTTCAAGAAACTAAATGGTTCCTGTGACCCAGTGTTGTCTGAATTCTTGTGAAGATTATACAAATCAGTCCAGTGACATATGCAGGAAACAAAAAAAATAACTGTACTACACCACCAGGCCAGTAGATGGCAGCAAGACAAAGACAAGGGCCATACAACAAAAAGTGCTTTTTAACTGCAGGAACAAGGCTCTTAATTTAGTTTCTTGTCAGTTAATCTTCCAAGGAACTAATTCCAGCCCTACCTCTTCCTGTCTTTTGGTGCTGTGCAGTTACTTTTAATTCCTCTCCATGAGTCACTAAGTTTAATATTTACATTCTTTAAATGCTCCAGAAGTACCAGAAACTTTAAGTTCTCAGTGGTTCCTGTGTCCCTTTGTTTGTCTGAGGTCTGAGGAAACAAACAAATCAAACAAGTTCACATGGAGGAAAAAAAAAGGAACTGCATTACACCACCAAACCAGTAGAGGGCAGTAAGAAAGAGAAAGATGATAACATAGAAGGAGACAGAGCTCTAGAGACAAAGAGGAGTCAAAAACGCCTGAAACGATCCACTGAAAGCAAGAAGACGAGTTTTCAAATCCATGGCAAAGATGGACCAGTGTTCCAATTTAAAGAGCGACCCTGTTAACTGGAGACTTTGAGCAGGATGCATCCTTCTCAAAGAGCTTTAGATCCTCATCAAATCCTGATCTGATGAGCAGATTATGACACGTATATATACACGTATATCAAACCAAACACGGATGCATTCAGAGGACTTCCTCTGTGTTTGAACAGCTGTTGTAAACTGGATATCCACTGACATGTTCAGCTGAAGGTCACCAGTTTACAGGGTCACTCTTTAAACTGGAACACCAGGAGCTGACAGAGACACATTCACACCATCAGGCTCAAAGAAGACCATTGATTAGAAGGTACTAAACCAAGTCTAACAAATGATTTATCGTCTCCCTGAGCAGGAACATTTCAGGGAGGAGACTTAGAGCCTGGTTCCTGCTATGTTTAGTTTAACATCCTGAACCAATCAGATCAACATTCCCTCCAGCACTGAGGCATGTCCTCTCCTGTCCATATATCCTGACTGTGAGCTCCAGCTCTTGCAGGCTCATTGCATCATACATGAAGTTCATCTCCCCTCAGTCTGTCCCCTCTCTCTACCTTCACTTTAATCATTTAGACCTTAAAGTCACAAAGATAAATACACCAGCGTCTTGCACGTCATGCCCCTCAGATTTATGCGTCTATACCTCAGAGCAGACGAGTCTCTTTATATTTATTTAGGCTGCATCTGGATGTTTTGCATATCTTAATTAGTGCTTACAAAACATGCAAATGAGCCAGTCAGCCCCAATTAATTATCTTTGTGTGTTTTCTTCTTAAATGGTGGCGGTGAGGGGGTTTCTATCTGTCAATCTGTCTGCCCGCCGTGCTTTTTCGTCCTAACCTGAATTTCATTAATCAGGTCGATTAAATACGATCTTTGTTTACCATCCCAGTCAGCAGATTTCATTTAAAGCTGCAGGGACGAAGGATGCAGACAAAAGAGGTTTTTCTGCACTGGCAGTTTCCAGTTGTGAAATAAAAATCTAAATATTGTCGATGATTTTAATAACTGTCCTCATTATTTAACAGCTGTCAGAGGCAGACACTGCTTCACTGCAGAATTTTAAACTTATCAACACTTTTACTCCAACAAACAATCTGCCCCCTACTCTTTTTTACTTTTTTTGTGTTTAACTTTATAATTAATGTCTGTCTTTTATTTTGAAAGGGTAGCACCCAGGCGTTAGTCTTATGCAAGTGGCAACCTCTTGTCTGAAAATATGACACTGCTGAAGTGCTAAAATCTGCAGTTCGTTGAGTGTCCGCTTGAGGCTGGCTCCGGAAGTACAGGAAGTCACAAACACACCAATCAAAAAAAAGCCTGGTACAGAAAATGTCTCCCGTCTGAATCCTTAATTTCACTATCAGCACGCACTGTACGGGGGTGAATTTTATTCTAACTCTGCAATTTAAACAATATTAAGCTCGCCAGTTCATCAAATCAGAGGCACAGCTCAGCTCACGTGACTGCTGGATGCCCTATGGAGACTCAAAACCCACCTTATTTCCAATATGGCCGTGCCGGCTGATTTGCTTCAAAAATCTGTTCAGAAAACAGAAACTATATTATATGTTGTGGAAACTGGCATCCTCAAAAACTCACAGACGACTTCAACAACAAGGGAATTAAAAAAAAAAAAAAAAAAACAGAAAACGACGTCTGTTTGATCACAGCAGAGGTGCTGTAAGGCCTGTAGGGGGCCCTCTCAACCTGACAGGAACTGTTGGTTATATAACAATAAAGACAGATCCATCAAAAATGACTCCTTAATGGTCACTTACAGTCACTTTTTCTTTCAAACAATCTCGTGAAGAGGAAGCGACAACGAAAATGAAACTACATGACCGTCTGCACAATGTCATCAACAGGAAACCAGCCAAAGTACATTTTATTTGGAATGCACAGTTAATATAAAAAAGTCCGTACAACATCAAACCCATGAGGTTTAGAGAATCTCTATGAAACTGTTTGCTCATTTTATTCATTTATTTATTTATTTATTTTTTATGAAAGAAAATGTGGATTAATGATCGCTTCAGACTTTAACAAAAGAGGCTTAAAATCCGCCTCACAGTGAAGAAGAATTTGAGTTTCCTAAATGAAAGGTTCTTCTCTTTGCATTAGACCTCAGTTTGCTCCATGAGCTTCGGAAACAGACCAGAAAAGCAGCAAGGGTTTTTTTTTCCTGTTTCTCCTCTGCCGTGTTTCTGATTCCTCACCTTTTGTCACCCTGACACGTGCAGGAAGAAAACATTTCTGCCCACTGCAGAGCAACGACGGGATTAAGAGTTTACGAAGTAATTAGGAGCTCATAATTTCTAATTGACTGGATTACCAAAGATTTACACCACCTCTCTTCAGCTGGAGGATGATTCTTTCCAATTCAGCCAGTCCTGGTGGTTTCATTCAATGCATGTGGTTTAAAGGGACAGTATTATGGAGTTAAATTAGTGCCAAAACCTCACAAACACAAAAACTGTGTTTTATTTGGGGCCAGTGATTCACAAACAAACTTAGTGTGATTTGCAAAAGCAAAACATAATTCAATTCTGGCGTTCATGAATAAATCTAAGTCTTGTGGATGCGGATCAGAACGGCGGGAAGTTACTGCCAAAAGTCACATGATGTGGTAGAATCATGTCAAAACTGTTTCTCCTACTTGCAAAACTGTTTCTCCGCAGAATTTTTTCTCCTACTTGCAGAATTTTTTCTCCTACTTGCAGATTTTTTTTTAACTCGAGAAGAAAAAATTAAATCTTGAACAATATTTTTTTTTGTACTGTACAGATTTTATTTTTGCGCCTCGAGGATATTTTCATTTAAGTGACAATACATTTTTTCTGTATTTGTGAAGCAAGATGTATTTGTTGGAGAGACATTTTTTTTCATTAATCAAACTAAATACATTAGTTGTGAATTATGTTTTGCTTTTGCAAATCACACTAAAATACACTAAAATTGTGTTTATGAGGTTTTGGCACTAATTTAACTCCATACAGTATGCATTAATTAACATGAGGTATAAGGTTTGGACATATGTGCAGCTTCTTTATTTTATTTTATTTTATTTTATTTTTTATTTACAGCTTTTGTTTCATCACATCAGAACCAAAGAGCAGATCATCAGTCTCTGACCAATGCCTAAAAATATTGATGTTTATCTGTGGAGTTGTTGGAGAGCAATACACAGCCTGAAAGGAGAGTCAAGTGGATAAAAGTCATCTTGGGCCTGAATAGAATGGTAAGTTGATGTTTAGGAGTTTGTATTGATTTTAATTCAGATTTTTAATTGTTGTTTTGTTTGTTTGTTTGTTGTCATACTGAGTTAATCATCTCCGTCAGTGTGGGAAAATCAAAGTCAGTCAATCTCTGTAGAAACGCTTCTGCATGATGTTAGTGTCTCAAGCAGCTGGAGACTTGTTTTTCTTGGAAAAAAAAGGATTTTTCTCTGGATGTAATGGAGAAAGAGTTTTTGTTCCGTGGTCAGGAAAGACCTTTGATAATGAGCTGGTTTTCAGGCCTCTCTTCCTCCTCAGGAGCAGCTAAAGACGGACTCATCAAACCCTGGTTCATCCACCTGACAGACCTGTTCTCATGTTTCTGTGTAAATGAAAGGCTGGAGGCTGAAACCTCATCTTCTGCACACGTTGTTCCAAATCATTTCTGATATTTAGAGCAGATACCTCTTGGTTTCACCTTCTGAGTGGTTTTAAATCGTAGGGGAGGAGCTTTGCGGACTCAGTGTGGCATCCAGTTTTAAGAGCTGAGAGAATCTGCTGCTTGTTTTAGTCTTAATGACAACACATTACTGAGACCACAGGGATTTCCACACGCCACATGCAGAGAGACGACCAGCTCAGAATTTAAATCAGAGAGAGGCGGAGAGCACATGCAGACCAGCTAGAGTCTAGGGCTGCCTTGCTGAGGAGCACAGGGGCAGTGGACCCAGTCTGCTCAGACTAAAATCCTGTTTTAAAGCAGGCTGTCATCACATCGCTTTCTTTTTGAATGGATGTGTTTGTTTTTTCTGCTCTTTTTGCACACAGCCTCTGGTGGACACACAGGGAACTGCAGCTTTAACACGTCTGCTGTGGCTTCATTCAGCAGGAATGGTTTGATGTTCAACTCTACTTGTAGCTCTGCTGGGGGAAATGTTTAAATGTATTAAACTTCCTCAGTTCTGTTCCACCACGGGGAACTTGTGCATGACAGCACTGCTCAAACTGAAATTTAAGCCAGGTTTTTTTTTTTCCCATTTTTAGTAAAAAATGTTCCTGTTACACTTGTTATGAACCACATTCAACTGAAAAGTCGAGAAACATGTCTGATTTCAAGATATTAAAAGACAAAAATGAGCCAATGGGAGAAGAAAAATTTGCTTGTCAAGTTTTGTAATACAAGAAACTACACATGTATTTTTTTCTTACACCACTAGCAGAAGTTTTTCACTCATTACAAACAATTGGGGCTAAATTTTGTTTTTTAAATATCTTAAAATAAGACATGTTTCTGGACTGGTCTAGTGGATGTAGCTCATATTAAGTCTAATAGACATTTTTTTACTAAAAGTAAGATGCTTCGATTTCAGGTTTTGCAGACTGGACTGCATTCTTTCCCCTGATCCTCATACTTTCTTCCTTCAGTCCTTGTTTAGTTAACGTGAAACTTTATTTTTCTGTAACATAAAGACAAACAAATGTTCTGCGCTTTCTGCACAAACACGACGATCCCAGCTCCAATCTGCGCTTGCTGATCCTGACAGTGACCGTCGCTGAATAACAAATCACAGATTTCATTACTGATGTGGACGGCGGTAAATTCCTGCGTGGTTATTGATGCAGGAGGGCTCAGATCTGGTGTCAGTGAGGACTCAATATGTCGGGATGACCGTAGCTCGACCGAGCTAATAAAAGGCCGGGACAAAGAAAGCAGGAGCTGAATAAAGAAGAGGAGGGAAAAAAACGTCTTCCCCACCTGCTGAGAAAGTAATAAAAACAGACACAACAGCTGTGACTGATGTGGAAACACACACACACGGGGGGGTCAAACATCTAATAAGATTTCATTGATTGTATTAAGACTGAGGAAGTGCAGAGACTCACGATCTCACACAAACACTCTCTGTATGAACTCTTCCTGCAGATTTATTTTCTACACTTAACAGTATTCTAATTCTGCACAAAAACAATAAATACTCCTAGATGATGATATCAGAAGAAAAGACATGACATACAAACCGTTTTAAAAACCTGGTTCTTAATGAAAGGGTGTGATTCAGCAGGAAATAGTCCCATCCAGCTTTAAAACACCATAATCACAGCTTACTGTGGACCAAATATCAGCACTATTAACAACAACAGACCGAAAACAAAAGCTCAATGAAACGGGATGTTCAAGAGATATGAGGCTCATTTTGGATCAGGAAAATCATCCATGACTGACGGAGGATTATAAATATACAGTTTACCTTCACAAAGTGGATTGCGCATGAATTACAGACTAATTTAAGGCTTAAAGCCATCATTAAAAAACATTTCACACTCTCATACATGTTCTACTGATGGAAAGCACTGGACTGAAAAACGCTCTGATGAACAAACTACATTTACCTTCAAACCTGAACATTATTCTCCACATTAACTGTTACCTGATGCTTTACTGTAAACGGCTAGGGTTAGGACACTGTATATGCAGATGACACCAGAATTTATACATTGAAGGCCCAAAGGTTTTAACAAAACTGTCCATCTCGAAAAACATAAGAGAACACACTACTAACAAAAAAAAAAAAAGAAAGAAAGAAAGAATCGAAAAAAGAAAAAAAAATTTGGAAGGATACGTCAGTGAAAAATATTTATGGTACTTTAAAAAAACTTCAAAAACTCAGAATATGTCCTCCATTATGATCACAACTGAAAAAGTATGGAGAAGGATTAGAACCCCCCCCCCCTCCAAGACAAGCCTTCAGAAAAAGAATGACAATAAAAATGTACTTTATTTAAAGAACTATTTATTGAAATTCAGAGAAAATTGCTGAAGACTCACACACCTTCCTATCAGTCTCTTTAAAACGGACACTCTTAGGACCATGATCAGTTTTTCTTTTAGTTGGTATTTTCCAGACAGTCTTTATGGACACTCCATCTTCAGACATTACACTCTGTAACTCCATATATTTCAACTGCCTGATGGTTGTTTATGTCTCTGCTGCACTGACCATCATTAGCTTAAAATCAGCATCATAACTTCGCCTCAGTTGTCTGCTAACTTTCCTGTCATTGCAACTCTGCTGTGATTGGCTGACCACTGCAGCCACAGTGAGGTCACTGGTTTTACAAAACACTGGTGCCCTCTGCTGTTCAGTCGTGTAGCGACTCTCGACAACTATGAGCATGTGTGAGTGGTTAGACCCCTATTATAAGACGCCTCACATTTTCACATTATTTTCAATGGAAAAAACCTTGCCTTATATTCAGGTCAAAACAGTAATAGAAAGTCTGATTTTATTTTTTTAATGATCTAACCCAAAAAAAAAAAAAAGATGTCAGTAGTTTTAATCCTGTCCTGTTGGTGCACAGATGACGACTCCTGAGGACACGCGGTACAAACACATCTACAAAAACATAATCAAAAACAAAACTGAATTGATAAAGCCAAAATTAATGACTAATATTTCTGGTGCTTTTGCCTCTTTCAGCTTTTTGTTTTGGTTTTACAGCACAGAGCAACCGTTTTCTCTCTGATTTAGTTTTTGATTATTTTTGACTCTAAAGGTAGTATTAGTACCTTGTTTCTGCTGCCCCCTTGTGGCTGATAAACCGGAAATACAGGGTCAGAACTGCATGTATCAATCAACTCTTTCATATGCACCATTCCCGATCCTGGTATCGGGAATCAGCCGGATCGGGACCCTCAAAGCTGGATCGGGTATCATAGGAAAGGGCCAATCCGCGGTGCCGATCCAAGCAACCAGCTCTGTCCTTTTTTTTTAACCGGCGCTCTCATATTTTTTACTAGAATTTTTGTCGTCACTTATAGAACTTGACACTAAGGTTAAATTGTGTTTAAATCAAACAAGGCTGTTTGCCCTGTTTTGTCACTTTGTTACAGTATGTGGTTACAAACAGTGATGTAACAGTTTTGTACTTGAACGTTCCCTCTGATGCACGTTCTGTGTTTTTTGCTGTATTACCAGTCTCTACAGGGTGTTAAAGTTTATGAATGAATATTATTTTCTGTGAGTTCTGAAGCATTTCTTTCTTTTTTTTTTTTACCAAACTGCTGGTAAACATTTCAACACTTTATAGTTTTAATAAATATCAACTTCAGTAATTCCATATGTGCTCATTGTTGCCTTTCACCGGAAACATTACCAGCCTTATCCCACAGCAGGGCATGCACACTGGTATCAGATTGGGATCAGTATCTGTTGATGCCCAAAGCCCAAGCATTGGAATTGGTATCGGGACCAGAAAAGTTGGATCGGTGCATCCCTATTCATATTAAATTGCATGTAAACAGGTTAGTCAGATTCAATATGAAGTTCAATATGAATGCAGCTTCACTCATCAATAAAGGACACAGTGCTGCCTGTCGAAGCAGAGTGAGACCTTCTCAGCCAGGAGTCTGATTCTCTTTAGTGTACACACAGACAAGACCAGACCACCCTGTGACCTAAACATCGAGCTATGACCTTAGCCGGGCTGCTGCATGCATGTAAACGTACTGAGAGACTGACAGAGTCCGTATTATGAAAAATACCTGGCGTGTGATTGAGGCCGTCTAGAAACTGAAAGATGACATTTCTGCTTGAAAAGTCTCCAAAAAAATGATTGGATTGATTAAATTTCCTTTTACTATTTTCTACTCTTTAATATGAGACCCAACGAATAAAATCTAGTTCTGCATTCAAAACGGCTTCTAAAGTAGAGTAAGGCTTTAATTTGTATTAAAAAAGGGTATTAAACTAAATCCTTGGTGCTTGGAATTTTATTTTGGCGGGGTTAAATTGGCTTTTTGGCGCATTAGAAATAGAAATGTGTCATAATGATGCCATATTAGAAAGTACAAATGTGCAACAGAAGATAAATAAGAGAAAGAAAGTGATTATTTAAAGAATTATACGTTTCCAGTGTGTGTGTCAGACAGCATGACGGGCACAGACTGCACCAATATCACTAATCTGCCTTAATCTAAACACACACATCACATCCAGAGAAATCATATTCAACAACTGAATCTATTGATTTGCTCTTAATGCCTGTTTGGGGTTTAAAGCGGGATGATTTAAGACATGTTTAGACCTTTTTAAACACAGGATTTAATCCACAGGCACTCAGGACAAACTGTACCACAGGTGCCAGATTATCATGGAAACCCCGTCAGCTGTCAACATCGCTGGCTGCCAGCGTCACCGCCACAAATTCCCACATGTTCCACAATTTTTTTTAGCGATTAGAGCGGCTGTGTCAGGGTTCAAACTCCGGCTCGGGTTTGCTAATGAGCGAACAAACAGCCTCTAATAGGGCTGTGAATGCGTAAACAGACTAATGCGGCTGGTTGAAGTCCGCCTGGTGCAATGTGGTGCTGTTACCAACCAATTACAGGACAAGCATGGCAGAGCTGAGGGCTGGGTGAGGACAAGGAGGGGGAGGAGGGGGAGGGGGAGGAAGGCTCCTCATTATCACTGCACATGCTCAGTGAGGCTCTAGAGAAGGGGGTGTGGTGCTGTTACATGCAGAAAGAAGGGGGGGCTAAGCAGGCACAGGGTGTTTGACTCCATTCCTCTTCCTCCGTCCTCTCAGGGGGATCACACCTTGTTTGTACTGTATTTTTACACCACATGACTTGCAGATTTTTTCCCTCCTTTTAAACACTTTTCTCCCCCTCCTCTCTCGCTGTGTGAGCAGCGTTCAGAGCCAGGCAGAAAAGGCAAAACAGCTGTGGCAGTGCCGAGCAGTTTCCCATTAACCGGGGAATTATGCAAGCAGGAAATTCAAATAAGATGCAGATGAGCGGAGGAGTCTGGCTCCGACCGAATCCCTCTCCTCAAACCAGGAGAAACCTGACAGGAGCCTCCTGACTGCAGCGTGGCCCAGCCCTGCGGTCTGGATCCAAGTCCAGAGAGCCCCAGTCCAACAGTTTGTTTCCCCTGAATGACATCAGTTAAATAAATAGCATGATTAATGAATCTACTGTAAGTGCCGCCGCCTCTGACAAAACGCCTCCTGGCATGGAAAGCAGGGGGAGAGTTTGGCTGTTTAAACACAGAATGTGTAATGTGTTCACACCATTTAATCATCAGAGCTTTAATCTGGAACGATTAATGGCACAAAGAGCAGGAAACCATCACAAGCTCTACTGTCAGCCTCCATCAACACGTCCACGGTGAGATTTTAAAGACGGACTGAGGATAAAAATGAGCCGTGGTGGATCTGGAAATGAATTTTTAAAAGAAACAGATCAATTCTACGTGTTGTTTTGTGAACAAAATAATGTGTGGCACTGGCTTTAATTAAAGTTTACTACTGTGTTGCTTAAACAGGATACATGCTCAAGTTTCAAGAGGAGATGGTGTAACTTGTAATGTTTACGAGCAGATTTTAGAACCAAGTGACAAATGTTACGCTGATGGCTACAGGAACGCTTTTCTGCCTTCAGAGCTCAACTGCTCTTACACTTCAAGTCTCCACCTCTGAATCCATGGTGCTCTTAAAAATGATTGTCATGGTTTTATTTTATCTCTGCCCTTTTCTCACCTCTAACAGAGCACTTTGAGTTGCTTTTGATTTGTATTAAAGGTATAAATGATTGATTTTTAATAAGTAGACGATACCAGAATTTATCCAGGCCAAAATATTCAGACAAAATCATACTGCCAACATTTCACTTCAACAAAGCTGGGGATCCAACCCCACAACTACCTCAAAAGATCCAGGACAGCCATGGCTGTAGGCTGATGTAACTCAGTTATGTCTTCATGCAGTGTGACAAAATTTAAAGCTACAAATCATTTGGAATAAAAAAAAAAAAAAGAAATTCTTGGATTTTATCTTTTTAAAGGTCTAAAACCAAGGGATTAGTGTATGCAACACACTTTCGGGTGCACCAAGCCTAAAGAACATAGAAAATATATTGGTGATTGCCCTACATTCAAAGAAATATACAAAATTTTTGTGTTGGGAATTTTTTTTATTCCCTTTGTTCTCATTTTTCACTGCAATATGAAGTCCTACGACACTTGGTGTTCAGGCAAAAAATCAAAGGATTTTTGAAGCAAGAATACAGGCTGGGTGTCCATCATTCAGGACTTACTGGAGACAGTAAAAAAAAACAGATTTTTTTTCGTTTTGCTTTTTACACAATTGAACATTCAGCACTCAGAACAACAGAACTGTTACATTATTATGACAGACATACTGTGATATTTATCTTATTATAAATTATATCCTTATTGTATTATCTCATGGTCCATATATCATGATGTATATGTTTTGTTCCCTAGTCTATATACTGTGATATACATACAAAATATTGTGGCTTATGTATATCATTATGGTACATATCATAACTTGAATAATGCATATAGATTATAGCCTGTATACTGTGACATGTATCATATCGTGACTCATGATGACATGTATCAAGTCATGGCCCACATGTAGTGGCTCATATCATATTGTGGCCCATAAAACATGACACACTCTTTACTGTGGTCCATTTATTGACATTTCACATCATGGCACAAATACTGATATTTGTCCTACTGTGACTCCTGTATCATGACATGTGTTTTATCACCCTGACTCATATTGTGACATGGCTCATATGACCCTGGTATGTATATCATATCATGACTCATAACCAAGTGGAAACCTCCGGTCTGAAAATATGAGACAATGCGGAAGTGCTAAAAGTCTGCTGTTCCTCGAGTGTCCGCTTGAGCTGGCTCCCTCCTGAATCGCTAATTTCACTATTGGCACGCACTGTACAGGGGGTGAATTTTTTTCTTACTCAGCAGATTCAACAATATTAACATCGTCAGTTCATCCAATCAGAGGCACAGCTCAGATCACGTGACTGTGGAGCGTCCTATGGTTGTTACTGTGGAGACTCACAGCCCGCCTCATTTCCAATATGGCCGCACCGGCTGTTTTGCTTCAAAAGTCTGTTTTAGAAACAGACGGGTGATGTCACGGAGACTACGTCCATTAATTACACAGTTTATGCTCATAACCTGATATTGAACATGTACTGATGATATGTGGAAAAGAGGAGACTAAATATTGAGGAAATGGGGACGGGACTAGATAAGCTCTGCTTCTCCCGTCTTCCCTTTCGGACATGTACAATTTGATCAACTATTGACAATGTGTGATGTTGTATAAGTGTGCTGACGTGCCGAAATAAATAAATAAATTAAATTAAATTAAATTAAACATGTTGTTGACCATTTCTGGCCCACATACTGGGATACATATAATATTGTGACTCGTTTATCGTGATATGGATATCATGGCCTGTATATTATGGTGCATACTATATTGTGGCATATGTGATACATGCCATATC
The DNA here is from genome assembly GCA_030710495.1 of Labroides dimidiatus. Taxonomy (NCBI): domain Eukaryota; kingdom Metazoa; phylum Chordata; class Actinopteri; order Labriformes; family Labridae; genus Labroides; species Labroides dimidiatus. The sequence goes on from CM061155.1 coordinate 1,058,165, forward strand.
CTGACTCCTATATGTATCATGATAAATATCAAACTGTGGCTCATCTATCGTGATATATGTGTCATATTATAACCAGTAGAGGAAAGAAATACCCTATAACTTGACCTCATGTTAACACACTAAACTCTAACATCATATGAATCATTGAGAGACTAACTTTGAATATATTCTTTAGCTGCTTTAAATTCATCCCCAAGAACACACTGGCCCTCCTCAGCCCAACATTTCTCTTCTCAGACTTTACAGACCATCTGATTTTTTATCTGGCTTTGATATTCTGTACATAAACATCAGGATTTATCTGTTGAGAAATATCTGACTAATAGACTGTCTTCAATTTCTGCTTACATGCAACGTATAAAGTAAAATATGAGCAGTCTGAGTGGGAAGACAGGCCAGAATAAAAACAATCCTCTAAAAACTCTGCTGATGCAAACTAAGTGCCAACTGGACTTTTCCCCGAGACCTCTGACCTCCCCTCGTCGTGTTCCATGCAGCATTCCTGAATATGAGTTTACAGCTAATTCATTAGTCTTTCGTTTAAGCATTAAAAAGCAGCTGATGTCCCAGATGACCTGGCCTGAATTATCTTTATTATCCTGGGCTGTACGATGCAGAGGAATCTAATTATAGCTGTGTACAAACATAGCCTTTAGCCACATATTAAGCCTGGTTTGGGGATAACATCCAGCATCACAACGCTGCATTTCCTGCCTCATATACTTTAATGTCAGTCACTTGTTTTATGAGTGGCAATAACACAGCTAAAGTAATGTGTGTCTGTGTGTGTGTGTGTGTGTGTGTGTGTGTGTGTGTGTGTGTGAATGTGTTTCAGGGTTTCGTGTGTGTCATAGTTTTATATGTTGGCACAGAAGCTGAGACGAACTAATACACAACAACGTCCTGAGCTGGAGAATTATTATCCTGTGATGTTGTGGGTGAAACCAAGCACGACTGAAGACAGTGCTGTCACTAAGAATCACACTCACACTCACACACACAAAGACACACACACACACACACACACACACACACACACACACACACACACACACACACACACACACACACACACACACACTCACACACAGCTGAACAGAATGGAAGCGCTCTAATAGGCTGGAGAGCAGTAGGTGGAGAAAATATGAATGCAGCCAATGAGGACAGAGGATAAGTGGTCAGCCTAGAAAAGGCAGCCAATGAGAACACAGGGGCGGGGCTTGTGAGTTCTGCCTTCCTTGTTTTGTGTTTTGGCTTGAACTGGGAGCCACATTCCTGCTGTTCCCTATGCTCCATTCCTGGGCTGGTGGCTGGGTTCAATAGGTGAAGCAGGAACTGTGGGAAACTTCGAAGGAGGTTTGGAGAACTAGAGGTGGGGTGGGGGCACAGGCGATGGGAAGAGGGGGGCTGCACTGGCATGAACATTCATGTTGATAAACTTGCGGGAAAGGTAGCTGGGTGGAAAGTTTACCATGAAAGATAGGACAGAGTTAAACCTGGAGAAAGGGTCCAATAGCACTGAAGTTATAAAGAAATAAAATCCACTTGGCAGGGATGTCGTCAAGACTTTTCAGTGACTTTCAAGGTCTGGCATTGGCATTTTAAAGCTCCACAAAACAGGGTTTGGCGGTCCTGATAAGTATTACTACCTCATCAATAATCTAATCGTGATTTATCCAGCCTGGACTTGTATCACTGTTAGCATTTTCTGAAACTGAACTTAAGTAGAAAACCTTCTTTATAAACTAATTAAAACTAAACTTAAAATGAAATCAAAAGGTCAGGATGAAATAAAAAGAAATACTAAAGAAAAATAAAAAAAAAACTACAATAAGCTGAGTAAAGAGGAGAACCTTTAGCCTCTCCTTTAACAGCTACAGGGTGCCCACAAGTCAGTCAAATCAGCCACACCCTTATACGGACATAACTCATAATTTTTGCCCATATAAGGGCATGGACAAGTGGACACTTGTGATACTGCAGCATTTAACACTTTTGCATTGACTTCATATTTTAACACCAGGAGTTTTATGCTTGGAAGTAACACATGAAATTTTCTATGCAGCTAAACAAAGCAGGGTGTTATGGGTAACGTAGTTCCCTGAGACCTTGAGAGGAACAGTGTTTCCTAAGAGCAACAAAAAGCTGTCACTTTAATCTAATGTTAGTCATCCATGTATGTTTTATTTTATAAGCAAAACAAAGGTTGAAGCATTCGTCTGTCCAACAACAACTCATGATTGAACTCGAACATGATTCGTTATTCCCGAGGAAAGACGTGACACCTCCAATAAGGATGAAGTGTTTTCAGGTAACAGATGCCAAATAACCAAACATCCATCAGAGAGAACAGGGCATGAACTCTTTACAGCCCGGCATTACTCATCAATAAGTGGTCACTGTATCAACAAATGCTTAAGAGAGAAACAGTTACTTTGGCTCCCAGTTACAGGTGCCACAGATATAATTTTGTAAGCATACAGGATCAAACTGGTTTCAAGTTCATTCCAGTACAATGGTTGGTTACTGACTGGAACTGGTTCTCACTTACATATGGATACCTGCTGGGACTTTTCAGGTCATGTTTAGTTATCATTGCGCTACTTATTCAACTAAAAAACAGCTGGTTTCTATGATTTTACTCCACAATCCTATCTGTCAAACACATCAGTTTCTGTTGTTATTGGCATTTTCACCTGAGTAGACAGTGAGCCAAGGATTAAAGGCTTCTTTTTATAACGAACAGCAAAGGAGGCACTTTGTTTGACTTCACTTCACTTTTTATGATACAGTTTTCCTCTTGATGCTGCCTTTTAAATACTAACTTGTGTCTATTGTTGTGAAGAGAATTACTCGAGGTGTTCCTCAAGGGTCAATTCTGGGTCTTTGGCTGTTCTGTTTATATTCTCTTCCCAGGTCAAAGTTTAGATAACCACGATGTACAGCTCCACTGTTATTCTGACGACATTCTGATAAATCTCCCTCTGCAGTCCTGCAGTAATAACAGTTTATATCAAGTGTCTATCAAACACTCTAATATCAACAGTCAAACATCTCAAAACTGAGAATATTTTTTTGAATAACATAGTTGGCCATCTAGGACTTCATTCACAAATAATGGTGTAATTAGAGGCAAAAAAAATTCCACTTCCACCTCTAAAAAAATGTCTGATATGCTTGATGAATGAAAAATAAAAATGTGTATTTACATGCAAGTTTACAGAACAAAAACTGGTAAAGGGGCTAAAACACAGTCATGTCTATTTACAGTGTTTGTGTAGTTACTCTCACTGCCAGGAGGAGGGGCAAACATCCCACCATGCAGCCTCAATGTAAACTGAAAAGAAACATTCAAGAGCTGACAAACCGACAATGACAGGAATCAGGTATTTAACTTTCACAAGCTCCTTAGTGCCCTCTAGCAGTAAGCCGCTGTTACCCTGAACCTCAATCATAAATCCTAACCACAAATATTTCTGCCCATTAAGACCGAAAAGGTAAAGATGAAAGATGATATCTGACATGTAAGGTATTAGTCAGTGCGGTGTTCAGGACTGGACTTGTTTACTTGACTTGGCTTGAAAATACTTACCGGCACAGGATTCCCCTCAGCTCACCTTACCCCTGATTCACACATACTCTGTGAGCCCCGGGGTCTGTCAGCGCGAGCCAATTCACACTGAATCTCTGTCTCCGGAGCGGAGCGCAGCTCTGCGTGCTCCATAGGAGCTGGATACGCGAGATCACAAGATCACAAGATCACAAGATCACAGGAGAACCACATGTTCCCGCAGGAATCACACCCATGACAACGTACCTACATGATAAATAACTAGTATGATAAACAGCCTCGAGCAGCTGTTGGTAGCACGCATCGGAGACGAACCGTGGCCACATGAGTGTGAATGCACTGATTGACTTGAATGGCAGCGAAGTACAGCATAGTGCGTGGCGCTGACGGACCATGGCGCTCACACTGTATGTGTGAATAAGAGGTTACAATGTTTCAAAACACCTGGTCAAAAGGACTACAGAGGAAAATTAGCCACATCACAAGTCGAGAATGACACCAAAACTGGCTACAAATGTTTACTTCTGCTGTTTACATGAGTGTTAATGTAGACTGAGTCACTTCAGTGTCAGCCTCAAGTGGACAAAAGAGGAACTGCAGCTTTGCCTCTCCTCTCCTCTCCTCTCCTCTCCTCTCCTCTCCTGGAGAGGAGAGGAGAGGACAGGAGAGGAGAGAAACTGAAGAAGGGAGGATGACTGCAGAGGAAGAAGAAGAGGGCGGAGGTACTTCTGGAACAGATGAGTTTTCTGATGAGAGTGACTGTGCTGTTCTGGTGGAGAGGGAAGGTCATTTCAGTCCTGAGGAGCCGCGAGGAAGAGGAGGACGAGAGGAGAACTGAGGTGAACCAATGAAGAAAAGTCAGATTTGATACGCCACTCACGGACGCACACAGAGAAGGCCTCCATCCAACCTGTGACACGCCATCATCAATCGCCTGTAGAGCCAAAATGAACTGTCAGCTCATAGATATATCGCATGAATGCTCCGATCTGATTAACAGTTATAATTATATCTTAGGCTGTGATTCCTGATTCATCATTTTGTCCAAAAAAAAAGCAGGACTGATTTATCCCCTAACGACTCAAACATTGTCTTTATCATCAGACCAAAACAACACATTCTGACTAGAGGCTGAAAAAGCATAAAATGTTTGTCAAAGTTTAGCCCAATCTATTTTCATTCAGACCATGAATTCATCAATCAACAGACTGGATCCAGCCTCTATTCGTCTCCATTCAATTGTTAATCACTAATTCATCTCTGAACTCTCAGACTTTTAGAAATAATGGTGCGATGGTCCAAGTTTGTGTCATTAAACTTTGCCCCCAACTAAAACCAGTGTTTTTTTGTTTGTTTGTTTGTTTGTTTCGTTATTTCGTTTATTCGTCATCCGGAATATAATTTTAACATTTTCTTTATTTTATTTTTTTCTGTTTCTCACCACTGATGTAAGTTATTATTCATTATTTATATTTTACATGTTACTATTTTAACTGCCTTTGAATGATTTGAGTCTTTGAATTCATCAAAGCTTTTTTTTATGTTTTCAGAGAGAGGAAGGTTTTTTTTTCTTTGGAACTGAAAATTGCTTCATATTTCAGTCTGTGATTGTAAAGCAGCTTAAAAGACTTTGAAGTGGTAATATTTTTTTAAAGAATTTGTTTTTAAGTGAAAGGAGGATGAAGCGAAGGTCGCTTTGTAAATCTTTTTGGTTTCAATTCACTCCGATGGTGTAATGACGAGCTGAACAGCTTCAACAATGATCACTTCTGACTATATGATAAATAATCCTAGTCCCCATACTGAAAACAACAATTAATTAAAGAAAATACTAATACACTGAAAACCTAGAACTAAAACTTAATCAAGTGTTTACGTCTTATTTGAAGTAAGAATGGTCTAATTAGACTTAATGTGAGCTACTTTAACCTGACAGGTCCAGATAATGTCTGATTTTAGGAGATTTAAACTGTTTAGTTTGGCGTTGCTTACAGTGACCCCTGTGGTCAGACTGGTAGTGTCTCCGTTTCCCATGAGCACCCTCACCCTGTTGTAAAGAAGTGACTCTTTCTTTTGGAAAACAGATCTTATTTTTAACTATTTTTCTTAGTTTAAGAAAACTTTTTCCCAAGATGCACAGCGACAAAGTAATGTGTTTATTTGCAGTTACAAAGAGCTATTGTTTATATTCTCCTGTTCATCTTTCTTCTTCTCTTCTGTCCTTTTGCTGTCTGACAGTTCAGCTCCAGTCTCCACCATCTCTACTAAATTAATCACATAAATTCTCTTCAGCAGAGAAAAACACAGATCTCTATCTTCTCTCTGCTAAACTTTGGACAACAAATGGACTTCGGTCCACGTGTCCTTAATGGATTCATGTTCTCACATGAAAATTTGACCTGACCACACAAACTGTGAAATTACATTTAGAAAGAACACATTTTGGTGCTGATAATCTCATTTTGGTTTAGGAACAGGCTAGTTTATAAAAGTAAGACGATTTAATGTTCACTTCAAATGTCCTCACTGGGACTTAAAGATAATAAATGAGTTTCCTACCGTATCCACAGTCAGCAATTCAGGCATCATTTTTGTCTTTAATATCTCAAAATAAAAACAGTTTTCTGGACTTGGCAGGTAAATGGAGCTCACATTGAGTCTAACAAGACTGTTTTTTTTTTATAAAATAAGACAAACTCTCGCTTAGATGTCAGTTTTTGCAGTGTGAATCTAGAAATGGGCTAAAAAGACTTAAACCACTCAATAAACCAGGCTGTGAACATGTTTAACTGACCAGTGAGACATGCAAGGAATGCAGCTTTTTTTTCTTTGAAGGTATTAGTACAATTTTTCAACAAGTCCAGAAAAAAAGATAAAAACACTTGCTTACATTTCAGTTTTTGCAGTGCAAATATGGTATCCCAATCATAAATCAATACAAAGACAGAATCATGGAAGACCTTTACTCTCCTGTCCCTCTCTGTGTCTTCCTCCAAACAGACATGAAAACAGCAGCTTTACAGTCTAAATGAAGGATTACTCAGTAATTTGGTTTTTGGTGCAGATTAGTAACCTCTGCTGCGCAGGAAGTGATGTAATCAGCAGCCACACCGGCTCAGTTTGGTCACATCTGGTAAATTTCTCTGCCTCTCTGGCGTTTCTGTCATATTGGCAAGAAACCAACCCCTCAGATTTCCGTGTGTCCTTCGGGGAGAAAAAAAGGACAAAAAGATTGACATCAAATTAATTTGGCTATTAAAAGAGCAGGAGTGGCTGCTGAATTTGGAAAACCATCTGCTGCTGGTGGAAGAAGACAGCCGTTCATTTCCTGAGCTGGTGATGAGTCAGGCGGAGAAATGGCAGGATGGCGCAAGACCTGCCCCAACGCCGCCTCCGCCTAAAAATAGTCCCTGTGGTTTACGCCTTGTCTACACTTCACCAAAACGTGGAATTTTCTACCACATTAAAAAGTAAAATAGGAAACTAAGGAGGCTGAGTTTGACTTCTCTGCGCTGGAGTTTATACCTCTGTGTGTGTGTCTGACAGCAGCCACACGCCACCAACCTACCAGAACACAGGCAGGACAGAACATTTAGCTCCGGTTTCTGTCCAATTTTACATTTAACGTCTCTTCCCGTTCCTAATGTAACAGCTGATCAATGAAGCAGAAAGGCAGCCAAAAGAAAGAAAAGTTCCTGCAAAGAAAGCAGAGTCTTCATCTCCTCTGTGTATACCAAGAGTTAGGCTAAAATACCTCTGATAAATATTTAAATCAGACTTCAAACGAGTGCTGTAAAGACAGCTTTATGGGAAGTTAAGAATACGTCTTCTGAGATTCACATCAGAGAAAGAAGGCGCTCATATTTTGAAACAATTCACTCATTTTGACTCCTTTCTGCAATAAAAGAGAAACAAGGTGTGTGATTTAATTGCTCTTTATTCACTCACTCGCACACATACACACACACACACACACACACACACCCTACAAACAAACACACTTACTGTGAAATATTAATGTGGATGTTAGGGAGCGACCAGCGGGGGCTCGACTCTCCACACACACCCAGAGTCTGTCTGTTCACATTTCAGTTGGAGCCACTCTGCAGACACAGAAAGAGGTCACTATGACAAATACCGGCAGTACACTGACCTGCATACTGGACCAGGCTCTGCAGGGTACGCACACACACACACACACACACACACACACACACACACACACACACACACACACACACACACACACACACACTTCTCAGGTAATAATAATTAATTTGGATCAACTAAATTCAAAGTTGTACAAAAATGTTTTCATCAAAAATAAATGAGAGTGAGGAGCAGACGCTTGTTTAATGGAACAAACCTCGCTGCAATCTTTTTTACCTGGGCAGAACATTAAATACTGAATCAATTTTCCTTTCAGTGACACCGGTAGAGAAAGAAAATCACCACTCTGTGTTTCTGCAGAAAGCAACACAAGTGCAGATCGTGTCATGACGCCGCAGACGGAGCAAGAATCAAAGACTGAAACTCTGCTGGCTGAATTGAAGCACAACATTTGGACTGAGGAGTGAAATTTTAAAACATCCTGCTCTGTCTAACTGGGGAAAAAGTAAAAGTGGTGAACAGGCGAGAGGGCTCAAATTACAGCTGTAATGTACAATGTTTTTTACATTTTAGCCAAAAAGTTCAACCTTGGTTTCATCAGACCATTAGTAGAGCCCTATGAGTTCCACCTTAACAGAGTGGTGGAATTAGTCAATAACCCATCTTCCTTACACTGTTCGTCACGTTGTATAAAAGCGTCTGCTAAATGAAAATGTAGAATTGTAGAAAAACTGAATCTACTGTTAAAAACACAGAATATCATGGAAATGGACAGAATGTGACTGAAATGCTGTCATCATGAGAAGGAACATTCGTCTGGGGAAATGTTTCCGTGGGACCACTCATTCATTGCACTACCCCATGGCATCTCCTCACATAAGGTGTGTTCGAAATGGCGTACTACTCGTACTACTCATACTAACCCCGCCCCCATATTGAGTATGCAGTGCGTTCACATTAGACAGTATGCCAATTTTGTGTATGCGAGAAATGCCCGGATGTATACTCAATCGGCTTCGATTTCTGAGTATGGAGCGGAGCTTGCTTTACGTACTGCTTCTGCCCCACAATGCATTGCACACTTCTGACGTGGGAACTAAGACAAAAGACAAAATAGAGACGGCCGGCAGCAGCAGCAACGAGCGCCAACCACAGAGCACTTATAAATGTAAGTTATTTGACTTTTGTATTGACGTTTGAGTTTATACTTTGCTTGACGATCAGTTAGCCTACCAATTCGTTAGCATGTTAGCTTAAGCTGTCGCCGCAACTAAACTGTAATGTGGACCCGTGATGTCACATGTTTTTTTTTTTTTCCTTTAGGGACAGATGAGGACACCGAACGGCTCATCCGGTGGCGGGGACTGAACGAGCCCCTTTTCACAGGGAAAAGGAATGCCAATATCATATATATATATATATATATATATATATATATATATATATATATATATATATATATATATATATATATATATATATATTTTTTTTTTTTTTTTTAATCTTTTTAACATATTTATTTGTATTTAAAATTAGGATTGTAGGTGATGTTTTTAACTATTTCTATGAAATGACTTTATTTATTTGTCTATTAAAGATGTATTTATTATAACTGATGGTTTCTGAAATTATCATTGTTAATGACATGCGAATGTATTTGGGAAAATATGTATTTGCCAAGCAATAACCGAACAAGGTCATCATAATTCTGTTGTGTGTTGGTCATTTTGCAGCCTAATGCTGCTCATCACACGCCCAGCAGGTGGTGTGTAGTGTTATCACCATGGATATATACAGGTGTTTGTTTTAATTTTTTTCATCCACTGCTGCTCGGTTTGTGTCATGCAGCTGTTGATAATGAAAACACTTCAAAATAAAATAAAATACTTTGCAGTAACTTGGAAATGTGAAGGGGGGCTGCTTCTGCCCGGTGTTTACAGTATGTAAATGGAAACACCCACCAAGCAGACTCTTCGGTCTCCGAAAACGGCGAGACAAATTAAAAAACAGTCGCTATTTCAAACAACTGGGCTCATAATCCTGATCTACATACTTACTTTCTCGCTAGAAAATATATTATAACTAAATGAATTTGTAGTTTTCCGGAATGCGGTTGTTTTCTGTTGCTTGTGGTCGGACTATTTTAATTTTCCCAGCACTGCTTCCCAGCCAACACGAAATGCATTCTGGGATATTGAGTATGATCTGAGTGTAAACGCTCGGGTAGCCGCAGTATACTCAGATCAACTTTGAGTGTTCAGTATGCAGTATGTACTGATTGAGTAGGTAAGTAGATGGTAGGCAGTGCGCCATTTCAAACACACCCTCACCCTAACTGCCCCCTCTCAACCCTAAACAACACTCATCAAAACTCATCTCCTTCTCCAAAACACAGACTCAGCAGGTCCCAAATGACTTCTCTGTGTCAGCTGATTTTCTTTTTGCAAATACAGCCGACAAACTGTTGACTGGAAACCTAAAAATAAGTGATGACCACTCGTCGTCCAAAAGCTGTGTGAGAAACAAAGAAAAACACTGTGCTGCTGCTGCTAATGCTAGCCAGACCAACCCGCACTGACAGACCAGCAGTGCTGCTTTAAAGAAGTCAGCGGCTTCAAGAAGAAAGAAAAATGTACAACGATGGACTGCATCAATAAATGTAAGGACTTTTGTATTTCATTTCCAAACATTTCATTCACTGACACAAAAATCACACTCTGTGGTGGTAACATAAGTGGACCAGTAAATGGTAAATGGACCAGTACTTATATAGCGCTTTTCTAGTCTTACCGACTACTCAAAGCTCTTTACACTGCTAGCCTCATTCACCCAATCACACTGATGGCTGGTTTAAGCTAATCAAACCATCAGCTATATCTAACATTCACACCACATTCATACACCACTGAACAACAGTGGGAGCAACTTGGGGTTCAGTGTCTTGCTCAAGGACACTTCGGCATGTGAATGCAGGAGCTGGAATCGAACCCACTGAGCTGCAGGAGCTGGAATCGAACCCACAACCTTCTGATTGTGGGGCGACAACTCTACCACTGATTCACAGCCGCCTCAGGTTAAAGGTGGTTAAAAAAAAAAATCTTAAAAATTAAAACAGAAAAAACTGAATTTGGAAAAAAATAGAAGTGTTTTCATAGACCTCTACATCAGCAACCCGCTTCATGACAGCTTCAACCAATCAAAATGACAGGAAGGATCCAGAAAAGACTGAACTCAGAGTTAAAGTATGATCCATTTTGTTCCCTTATTTTCACCCAAACCAGACCCCACTGATCTAAAAGACATATCAAGGCTTAAGAGTTGCTGGTCTACCTCTTCCTGCACTGCTCAGAATGGGGCTCTGGAACCTTTACGATCCAAAGAGCCATTTTGCCCCTTCTTCCACCAATGAAAATTAGTCTGAAGTCAGTTTTTTTTTTTTGTCACGGCCAAAGGAAGCCACTACAAGGAGGCTGAAGAGCTGCAGGTTTCAGACCCTTGAGGGAGAACGTTTAGAGGTTGTATGACTTTGGATTTCTGTATGTTTACTGTATATTCATGATGAAGAATAAAATTTGTGTGACTAAATAAAAAAAAAAACAACCTAATGGAGGCAGAGGTAGACAAAAAACTCCTGTGTTCTGTGGGGTGAAACTACTGATACTGTCAATACCTGGGGACCATTTCTCATTTGAAAGCATCTTTGCTTCAACAACAAAAAATGTTTATAACTATCAGAAATGTCTTCTTTCTGGTTACACGGATTATAAGTCAAATAATTTGAAAGTAGAATCACACAAAGCTAGAACCCAAAGGAAAGGTAGAACAGCAACACCTGTACAATACATGTTTAGTCAATGGAGTCTGAGGACTGTGTAGGGACTATTTCTGGTTCTCAGAAAGCATCGTTCACTTTTAATGCCAAAGGTCAAGGTCAAAGTCAAAGATATCTTTATTGTCTCCACAGGGAAATTTTTTGCAGCTCAAGACATACATATATAAAAAAATCAAACACAGGACAAACACGCAAGCTACAGGAGCAGTGCCCTTTCCCCTCTCCTCCAAAGTCACACCAAATAAAGGAAAGGTAGAGCAGCAACTGTGATCTGCATGGTGAACTTGTTTTTGTCAATGGAGTCTGGGTAATTTTGGAGACAGACGTCTAACAGCTGTTTCCTGTAAAAAAAAAAAAAAAAAAAAAAGGACTCTTCACTTTTTAACAATTGGAGCCAATTGGGGACAAAAACAGGAACTTTGAGTGGACGGATTTTGATCTGAGCCCTGAGGATTTGATTACAGCTCATTTGAAGCTGACCCAAAGCATTTCAAAATAAAAGCCTTTCACAGCAGTATGTCTGAGTCATATTCGCTCCCAACTGGACAGCAGTGTGTAAACTGCTCTTAAACACACCAGTGAGATTAATCTGTAAACAGTGACTCTAATAACTGCATCATTCATGAGCCTCTTAAGCAGTGCGATGAAGTCCTGATGAGGACGAGCAGTTGATCGTGACGTGTCTTCCTTTCTATCTTTAATTCCTGACTCCTTTCAGTCCACATCTCAGTCCCTGAGGGGATCCTGTCTTCAGCCATTCTCACTTTTATCCTCTGTTCTCTTAAAGCACAAAAAAGCTTGAATATATGAGAGCTTCTTTAGCACAGTGACACATTTTCTGTTGTAGTTTCTAAACTAGAATGGGTTTCGATCTCTGTCAGACAAGATGTTTTCATTCCCTCTCTGTGTGGATCTTCCAGCTGGCTCTGGGATCCACTCTGATCACAGCACATTCACATTTAATCCACTTTCGTGAGGGACAGAGTCTCGATCAGGGATCTTGGAGCTCAAAAGTAGTTGCTGGAAACTGATCGTGTTATGTGATTGATAGCGGAACTGTAGCATCGGTTTTCATCCCAATGATTTTAATTTGAACTTCCCCTCCAAAAATGGACGAGGGGGCCGTTTGGTGAGCAGAGAGATATCTTCATGGCCTGAAACAGATTCTTTCATCAGAGATTAACGAGCCTCCATCAGGGAGTATCATGTTCAGCACGTTTGGTGCAATGGTGGCAGGGAGGTTTTGTTCTCAGTGAAGGGACAGTGTGAGTAATGTCTGCCCTGATGGTGCCCTCTTTTACTTACGGGCCAGGGGGTAAAGAAGTGAACTCACAATCTGGATTTAGAAAAGACACAGTGAAGTCAGTCTCCTCATGTTCTGATGCTCAAATGAAAGGAATTTAAATAGTTTTGGACAAATGCTGATTTCCTCGAAATCTGTTCCACTGAGGCTCCTTTTAAACATGCACTTCTGACAATTTCAGGACAATTTCAGGACATTCACGTCCTTACATTTCCCTGAACTTCACATGTGAAGTATAACCTGAAGCAACACATTTTCAGGTCTTTTCCCACGCACATTTTAATTCCGCTCACTTACTTAGAAGATTAAAAAAAGACACCCAAGAACAGTCAAAACATATTAAAAACACAATATCTTAAACATGGATATAAAACTCAGCATGTGCAGATTTTCAAACACAGAAACTGCTCAGAACACTACGTTTTGTAATTTCTTCTTACTTGGCCTCAAACACCAAGGTCTACCTCCAGAGGGCTGGCCAATAGGGCAGTCAATTTTTATTCGAGCTTCGAATATTTGTTCAAATATGAGGTGAGAAGTTCATATTCGAACTCTAATTATCAATTCAAATATCTGCAGTATCCTTCAGATGTCAGCCTATGTGAAAGAAACTCCTCTGTCTGCAGACAACAACCCGCTGCTTCACGTTAAAACCAAACGCCGCTCCTCCGCTGGTCTGTCTGCGGACACTACTCCAACATAAAGCAGACTTTGAGCACACGCGCGGCTCGCCTACGTCACCATGAAGTGTCTGTTTACATGCAGCGCGGTCTCATCAGGGTCAGCATAGTGAGACACATGGAACAGGATTATAACTTTAGAGACTTTTTGGCTCATGTTAAGTTGTTTTGGTCCCACACAGCCCTCTAACACCCCCTTATTGTTTAAAATAACTGTCGAGAGGAGCGCTCACGGCGATCATGTGCGCGTGCTCCTGCATGAAGTGTAGCGTGCAGGTAATACTGTTAACAAAAAGGGAGTCAAAGCTGTCGGAGCTTTCTCCTCTTGTTAAGGAAACTGTATTTGGATATATTCGAACAAATAACAGGTCATTTTATATTTGTTCGAATTTGTTTGGATTTGTGGAGTGGGGGGCCTTAAAGAGGCAGCAGCTGAAAAGAAGTTTTTCAAACAGAGGCTGAACTTTTTGTTGTTTTCTAAAACAGCAGAGGGCGAAAAATAGAGATTCTATTGAGCCATAGATTTTATTGAGCTGTAAATTAAGTAAAAATACTATGGGGGCACCAGGGGGACAGAATAAAGACTAAAAAGCACAATTCATGCCCTCTGTTTTTAAGGTTTGGGAATTAAGCTTTACGCTAGCAGCTCACAGTAAAAATCAATTTTAATCCCTAAAATTGAAGCACATATTATCGGACCGAGATGCCTTATGGTTTGTGGAATGTTTAGGTTACTGTTGGGTTTTGGCCTCTTTCAGTTCTGGATATGTCTTTTTGTCGTCTTTCCACAAACCTTTGTACAGTTGATTTAGTTTTTAAATGATTTGGACTCACAATCAATATTTAGCTTGAGTGGCAATGGGCTGTGAACATCTCTGACAGGCAATTGTTCACATAACTTGGCATGTCAGAGTCTGATTGTCAAACTGGCAGGAATATTTGTGTGTATTGGCATAAAGTGTAATAAAAAAACATGTCTGTTAGTGATGCTCCCTTGGGGAAGCATAAATGTGGAAAATAAAATCGGACCCAAAACCAAGCCCTGAGGCACACCATACTTTACATCAGGACAAGAGGAGACTGACGAAGCTGCTGTTGACAATATTCTCAAAATCACCACACCTCGTCCTGTGGAGCTTTTCCATTTCCACTTCCACTTTTCTGTTATGTTCTCCTTTAACCAGCAGACCAACAAGGTCCCTGAATTACCACAAAGGAGACTGATGGCTCCCGTTTCTGCCTTCGAAGGATTGTGTAAAAGTACAAAATAGAAACCAGTATTGGGTCGGAAATGCTTTTCCTGCCTCAGAAGTCATCTGCCAAAAAACTATTTTTCTATTTACACTGTGTGTGAGAAAGCTGCAGGCTGAGGGCTCTAGATTCCTACGTTTCCTAAATTTGGAGAGCAGCAGGAAAGCAGGATGAGGCTAATTCAATTAGTCCAAAATTAAGGCAGAGACTGTCATTTATTTACCAGATAACAGTTTGTTCCCTTTAAATCAAATTTGATGAATCAGAAGTGACATTAAAAAGAGGAATAACTCTTAAATTGACAATAAAACAGATCAGTTATCTGAGCTATAAATCCCTTTCCTTTCTTTCATTGTTCATGGAGAATTTAGCAGTCAATAAAAACATCTGTTCCCCTGTTTCACTCCCACACTAACAACTCTTGTTTTAATGACTTTGGTACACGCTGTAATATATAATTTAATCTAAAACAGTCAGCAGAGGCTGAGCTGTAGTTATTTTATTAAAGATTTAGCAGATTATGAACTAAAAATGAAAGTATGAGGACAGTTTGTGCTTCTGAGTCCACTCGTTTTAAATTAAGGGTTAAATTAAAATATTTCGACAACATTGTTCCTGCTCAGGTCACAGTCATTTGTTTCTGCAGAATAAGTCATTATATTTATCATTTTTGTCAAATGTAATAACTTCCTGTTTCCTGTTAGTTAAATTTGTCTGTACATTTTGTGCGCTGGTTGACCTGCTACTAAAACTTCAATTATCTAAACTAAAGCACACAAAGTAAAGACAACTTCTCACTTATCTTTGTTCTTGAAGATTGAGGCCAAAAGATGGATTTTTCAAAAGAAACAGTCCCAGTCCAAACAGTCCCAAAGTGACTTAGAATAATTTAGTTATTTCTCTTCAAATGTCACAATATTCAAAAACAAACACATGAATTTCTTAGCGAGAGATCAGGCACAGTTTTAGAAGACAAAGTCTCTATTCTGACATTTGAACAGAAGTAACTTTAAAAATAGAAACAATTATTTAAAAAACCTTAAAAATAAATGACTCACAGGCCTAAATATTCTGTTGCGTAACAAAAGTAATACGAAGTAATGAGCTCAGAAACTCCAGGGTTATATAATGTTGAATCATGACACAGCAAGAATGCAGAAATGCATCAAGACAAATATTTTCATTATTCATAAATCTGTCGTTTAATTATGCATGAATGTTGTGATGGAAGGAGATGATGGTCACGGTCTTTCAGGGTCCAGATGACATCTTTCAAACTGGTTGGCTTATGATTTACAACCCCAGAGATGCTGAATTCTTACTGACATAAAACAGACCAAAAAGCAGCAGAGTAAAAATAAAAGAGCTGGACATGGAGAACTGTTTTTTATGTTCTGTTTTGTTTTTTTTTAGCTTGACAACTTCAGTGATCATTGGACTACCACATTTTTTTGGTCAGTCTGGAGTGTTTCAGGACAGTGGAAGTACAGATGAAGATAAAACTGAAAGATAAATACCGAGTTGTTTCCGAGACCTGATTGAAAACAGCTTTTCTGGGGGCAGTGAGTTTTTCTGCTAAAAGCCACGTTTGTATATCCCTCTTTCGTGAAAGTAATGATGACAGTGAAACCAGGAATTTACAAAAATTTTAACACCTAATTTCAAAACAACTACATTTGCACTGTAGCTGCAAAGTACAAAATTTGAATTTCTGTAACGGCCCAGGCCTCAAAAGCTCTGAAAGTTCAGAAAAATCTTAAATTAAACAAATTATACAGGTGGCTCCAATTATACACTTGAGGTCATGCTAAAATTTTCCAATTCTTTTTTTTTTGTTAAGCTGTTTAGGATGCACGTCGTACCTTGACTCACTTATGGCAGGGCTGCTGCAAAAGCACAAAAAGTTCAAGACTTTTAAGAGGGCACATTTGAACTGTAAATTCTGAGTTTGAAATCTTTCTAGCACATCTTTGAAGTCACCTGATGCGTAGCTGCCCCTGCCAAACATTGTGGTAGAAAATATTCAGGCATAAATGCCACAAAATGACCCGTAAACATGCAAATCCACCAGAAACGATGATTAAAATTATCATAAAAATGAAACTGAAGGTTTGTCTCTAAAAGGGACCTAAAATCATTTAAAAGTAAGACTTTTCAGGACATTAAAAATAAAATAAAAACATTTTAGGCTTTTTAAAGACTGGAAGAACCCTGATTTATTTCATTCTAATTAACCGAACATGTTAAATTGAAAAAGATGATTTTATCTTGTTTTAAAAACATATATGACCTTAAATTGTTGGATGTCGACACTAAATGTGTGCAAAGTTTTCTAGTATGAGGTACACAGGTGTTGAAGTAATTGCCAGGTAAGATGGCACATGACTCTGAATGGCTTGACAATTTTCGGAGAGACTGACACGAGATTTGTTCAAACTATGACATAAGCAGCTGGTGAACCCCTTAAAAGGGCAGATCTATTATTTTAAATACAGGAGAATAAAGGAGGGTTCCGGAATGTTGAGTTCAAAAAGGCCATGATGTTCCTTAATGAGTGATCTGAAGTGCCTTTAATGTGTCTTAAAGAGACAGTAGCTGAAATAAATCCTTTCTAGACACCAGTTTGAGATACACAAATATAAATCAGAGCTGACCTCTAAAATCAAAGAGTAAGAGAAAAGATTACAGACAGAGGGGTGTTAACAGCTCGTCTCCTCTGCTCAAACCAGGTGCAAAAATCTAGAAGCATGAATGTGAATAATTTCTGAATTAGACAGCTGTAGTTCTCTTGAGCAAGAGAGCACCGTGTCCCGGTGGACTTTACAAAGACACAAGCTTTGTGGTGTGAGCCCGCAGCCCCCAGGTGTGAACACAAGGAAACGTATGAATATCAATGAAGTCGCTGATGAAAAAAGAAGGTACCGTGCTCAGCAAGCTTTTCTCAGATAAATGAGGGTTTGGAACAAGGTTCAAATTAACGATCCAGACGTGATGGGAGGGGGTTCTTTAACAAATCACAGTTCGAGGGTGGGGAGTTAATCTCAGGCGTTTTTTTTGTCTGATGAGCCCATCAGTGCTGCCGGTCACTCATGTGTTGAGTAATTTAGAAACACACACACTGTAGAATTTAATGAGAAAATAAGCATTTTTTCCTGTCTCATGAATAAAAATGACTTCTTGGAGATTCAAGAAAAAAAAAAAAATCGAAATAATATAAACAGTGATAACAAACAAACAGCGTCTGTTTTTGAAGTGTTTGCTCTAAATATGAAATACGTTGCAAAAAAAAAAAAAAAAAAAAAAAGCCTGACGCCTGCTTTCATGGCATGATTGATGGTGAAAAACAGAAATAACTCCAGCTACTTTCTTACAGGACATTAAGTAAATTATGTCGAAATGACAGAGTCAGGCCTGCATATATTTTAAGCAGGAAATTCATATGATAATTTCCTTTCTCCAAAGAACACCTGCAGTATTTTAATACTCTCTCTTTAAGTCTACAGTTGAGCTCTGCAGATTTCAATCAGGGTATGAATTACAGCTGAAAGCTCACTGGGCAAAAAGACCCCTGAACTCAGTTTGAGGCAATGAAATGAAGAACGGGAGCAACATTTCTCATGTTATTAATCACACACTCACAAATAAGTCATTTGACAGTAATGATTAATCATTCTGGTAAATGTTTCATTCATTCCCATTCAGATATATGAGCAGTTTCTGCTATTCTCTGTCATTTATTTTAAAAACCAAACAACATTTTGCATTCATGGTCGTTAAAAAAACATCTGTCGCCTTAAGTTCAATCAAAAAGAACGTTTTCTTCATATTTCTCCTTTTCCTGATGTTTTAGTTAACAATCTAAAAAAGAATTCTTGAAAATAGTCTGGAATAGCCGTCTGATTATTAATATCTCATCTGATGAATATCATATTAAAGTACTTTTGTGAGGAAAACAAAGACCAATCTGTGTTATTTCATATTTTATACATAAATCTATACATCACTTTGAAAGAAAGCTGATCAAATGTTTGCCGTGTGCAAGATAACCACGCCTGTTCTCATGTTTTTGGCTGATCTGAGAAAGGTCTCATGAGATTTTTATGCTGCATGAGAACAAACAGATGAACACTGTTGCCTCACTGATTATTCAATTAAACACCTTATATTGAGGATTTTGGCAGATTGTTTATAGTCCGCCTCTTTTGTTCTTTGTAGAGTGGCCTGTGACCGTGTGGAGTTTTGTGACATTTCCAGTTTGGAGTCTCAGGACTTTGGTTGATGAGGGATGATATTGATGGGGCCTCATATTTCTTGCTCTTCCTAAACTAAAGGGACTTAATATATATACATTTTTTAAAACCATTTTTCAAATCTGTTAAGATTTGTAAGGACCTTGGTGACAGCAGTCAGAACCGGACCATAAACTTCTATATTTTTATTTTTAACATGCTAATAGTCCATCCATCCATCTTTTTACTACTGCTTATCCTTTGCAGGGTCGCAGGTGGCTGGGGTCTATCCCAGCTGACTTAGGGTGAGAGGCACCCTGGACTGGTCACCAGCCAATCACAGGGCTGACATACAGATACACACACACACACACACACACACACACACACACACACACACACACACACACACACACACACACACACACACACACACACACACACACACATATATTACATACCGTTTATACACACAGACAGATAGACAGATAGACAGACAGATAGACAGACAGATAGACAGATAGATAGATAGATAGATAGATAGATAGATAGATAGATAGATAGATAGATAGATAGATAGATAGATAGATAGATAGATAGATAGATAGATAGATAGATAGACTCATTTAATAACTGGAGAATAAAAAATGGATGTAGATGAGGATTTTGATGTGTTAGTGATGATGTGTTAGTGAGGTGTTCAGTTCTAACCCACATTAAACCTGTGTAATCTAAGCATAACATGGTTTTTATAAATATTCAGTTCCGTTCAGCCTTTGACAGAAAAGGTGTTACTTTAATGTTATGTTACATTCACTACTGTTTTGTCAAATCTTCTCTGTGGTTTAATCTAACCTCCTGCAGTCATGTCAGTGCCATTCGTTCACTCTGATGACCCATCCTCTTGGTAAACTGGCGTATGTTACATCCCAAAGAGGAGATTCTGGTTACGGCTGAAAAACACGTTGACATGTTTGTCATTGATTGGAGCAGACAGACACTTCATCATGTGAAGGATGCCATGTTAACTGTTGGTTTGTTTACCAGTCACACGGCGTCCTGCAGAGAGCGTCCTATACCTCGCTCTCTCTTGCAGACGACAGAAGTGAAGTCTCACTGTTTTATTTGCATGTTACATTAATATTAATTACTCTACTGAGCTTTCAGCTGACAAGCACGCAACCACAACTGAGCTTGTTTTTATCTCGGCTGCAAGAATAGCTCATTTGCATTCACTTTATTCTTTCTGTCACCATACTTAATGTTCATCCCTGCATGTATCACATTTAGAAATTAGGATGTACATTTAGAGAAATCATATTTCCTGTTTTCCTGTTTGTCCTGCACAGGTTTAAAGAGGTCATCACTGATAGTTTTGGACCAAGCTGGCTGTTTGGTGCCAGTATTTAATATCCTCAAATTCAGCCGACTCCTGCCAATAAAACATTTCAAACTATTACAAGTATTCAGTGTTTCCCTCAGTTATTCTTGGCTGTTTGGAAAAGCCTCTAAAGCAGCGAGCTGGCTACAAACTCCACAACCATTTATAGCTCTGCTGTTCCCTCACTTATGTTATCAAGATCAGTATCAAGACAGGATTTATGATAAACTAAAGGTTGTTGCATTTAAAGCAGCCACGTCGAAGCGTTTAAAACATTCTGAACAAATAAATCCATCTGACCACCAAATAAGAACAACAACAGGTTTTTATCTGGATCTTCAGATCTAAAGCAGCTCATCAGACTTGGTCAGTGATCCATGAGTCTCCAAAAAAACTACTAAATGTGAGAAAGGAAAGGGCAAAAAATAAAAACACACTTCATGACATGTCCCTTTTAAATAGGGATGTAAGGATATCTCATAAGACCGTAGATATCTGTTGCAATGAAAACTATATTGTAATGTTCTTTTTATTCTTCAGACAGGTTTCCAGGTCAATGTGTCGACTCACACTGGAACTGGTCCCGTTGTGGTCCAGCTGCGTGGCTAGTCTGACAGGTCTCAGCTAATCCAAAGCCATCCTATTTTTGCCGGATGCTGGAGCTGTGAGGCATCAATTTAGAGTAGAGAAGATCGAGCGGGACAGGAAGTAGTGCATGGAAACTATCTAAAGAGAGCAAGACTCCAAGTCTTCCAAAATAAAACAAAGCAAGTCAAAACAAGATCGTATTTATCTTTACCAATGCAAGAAAATATCACAATGAGTGAAGACACCCCAGGTGTCAACAGGTTTGGGGTTTAACAGCCCAACATTAATAAAGAGAGGTTTATTAATGTTGAGCGGAGCACAGGAACTCTAATGTCTGTGACTCTACCATTAGGGTGATTCTCACGAACATGGTCCAACTCATAGCCAAAATGAAAGATTATTGCATTTACAAATCTAATTATCAGTTGTAAGAAAAAGAATCTTATGTCAGCTCTCAATTTAAATCTTTTATATATTTATACCTTTTTTAAGGTATTTAAAGACATTTTTAGAGCCACTGGGAGGAAATAAATTCATTACCGTAACACATTCTTGATAACAAATATTGAACACATACCTTTTTTTTTTTTTTACAGCAAACCATTCATTATGCTCAAGGGTTGTGGGAATCAACAAAAAATTGTTTTAATAATTTTTATATTTTTTGAAAAACAAACATTTACTTCATTACTGCAATACTAAAACAGTTTGTGTATGTCATTTTCATCATAATTATTTTTTAAAGCTTTTTTTTGGAAAAAAAATTGAAACAGTATAAATTATCTGAAAAACTGTATCAAAAGATTAAAACATCATGAGTAATTTGGGTGTGTTCCTTCAGTAAATGGTCATTTATTGTAAATTGCAGTAATGAAACCAGCATATTGGTAATGATTTTCAATGTTTCGGTAATGAACTCTTCAATAACTGCTCACATACAGATACAGGTTTTCTTTTTTTAAAAAATTGCATTTTTCAGCAGAACAATACAAAGATTTGTGTTCAAATCTGAATCTGATAAGTCCCGATACATATAAAGATCTGATTGAGTATCAGTATTAATTTGACATTTGTTATTCCAAGACTAAGAATTATGCTCAGGTAACTTCAGACTTAGTAAAACAAAATTAAATAGGAATATAATTAAACTGATTTTATTAATATTCCCTGGGCTTAGTATTGGAGATTTACTCATGGCATATTTTCTAACAGGACTTACAAGTTAACTGTATACCTCACCAGTGCATAATTGAGGAATTAAACCTGTACACATTGAAAGTTGTCATTAGAGTTGTTGGCAAAAACAAGTTTAAAATGCCTCTAAAATGCTGAGCTGCTATAGTTATCTTCCTTCATGCTATTTTAGCTCTGTTGAGCAAAAATGTCAGTTCCCCCTCATCAGTCTAAACCTATAGAAGACTAACTAAGAGCTGGTTCAGACCTGATCCAGCTCTAACTATAAGCTTTATCATAAAGGAAAGTTTGAAGTCTACTCCTAAAAGTAGAGAGGGTGTCTGCTCCCCGAACCTCAACCGGTAAATGACTCCAGAGAAGAGGAGCCTGATAACTGAAGGCTCGACCTCCAAGACTACTTTTAGAGACCCTAGGTACGACGAGCAGGCCTGCATGCTGGGAATGCAGTGAGCTCTTTAGGACAGAATGGTTTAATATACCATTAAGAGCTTTTTAATTTAGAATAAGTATTTTAAATTCTGTTCTAGATTTTATAGGTAGCCAGTGTAGAGACACTAAGATGTGCTCTCTTCTCCTGGTCCCAGTCAGAACCCAGGCTGCAGCGTTCTGAACTAGCTGAAGAGTCCTAGTAGACTGATAGGACAGCCAGATAAAAGAGAGATGCAGTAATCCAACCTTAAGGAAACAAAAGCATAGTCTAGTTTCTCTGCGACGAGATGTGTCTGATTTTTCTGAAATTTCAAAGATGAAAGAACACTGTCCTGGAAACCTGTTGAATGTGAGCGTTTAAGGACAGGTCCTGATCCAAAAGAACTCTCAGGGTGTTGGATGCTAGGCTGATGCCATCTAACGACCAGTATGTTGATTAGTAATAAAAAGTATCTGGTAATCCAGGTTTTCATATCTTTCAGGCATGCTTGTAGTTCACTTAACCGATTGGTTTAATCTGGATAGATACAACTGAGTGTCGTCTGCATAACATTAAAATCTAAAGTGGTCCAATCTAAAGTAGATTCTCCAATCTATGACACTAAGATCATATGCAAAAAAAAGCCATATTAGTAGGAATGTCCCCACCTTATATTCTAGTCATTTAAACATATTACAGTATGTATATGACGGCTGAGGACCAGCCCAAAAGTAAGCAAATTCTTAGACAGCTGTCCAAATTGTGACATCCTGTCTGGGTCTTAGATCCAGCACCATTAATGTCCTTGGCTGGGTCTCAGATCCAGCTCTGTGACAACCTGTCTGGGTCTTAGATCCAGTACTGTGGCATCCTGCCTGGGTTCTAGATCCAGCAATGTGACATCCTAGCTGGGTCTCAGATCCAGCACAGTGATGTCCTGTCTGGGTCTCAGAGCTAGCACAGTGTCTTCCTGTCTGGGTCTCAGATCCATCAGGGAGTCAGGGCCCTCTGGATCAGATATGAAATACTTCTATTTTCAGGATGCTGGAGCGGTGACACATGGACTAGATCTTAGGTGCTGGTCTTAACACACAGCTGGTGTGAGGATTGGTGCGCAGCCAAACAAAGCAGAGATGGAATGGACACAAGGATGATGTGAGTCCAGCGTAACTTTGGCTCACGCCATCCTCCACCAGCGCCACAATCATCACTGTTTTTGTGTCCGAGCAAAAACTCCTGCAGCTGCCAATGCACAAGCCAATCATCAGTGTTGTGCCCATAGACTGTAAAAAAAATGGATGTCTTCTCACTCCTGACTCCTGCTCATTCCAGATGGGCTGTGGTCAAACTTAAAAAAATTAATACACATCATAGAAATGTTTCTCTCCTCTGTATGCTGTGGTGATATTTGAATATTGTTGGGCTGCATTGTGTTCAAGTCCTCTTTTAGACATTGAAAACAGGGTCTTAATTCTCGTTTAACGATGATTGATAGCTGCCGTTCTTGTGTAGTTTTTTCAGGAATAATAAAATACATCAGGAAGGAGAGTTAAGTAAAGATAAGAATGTCACCAGAAAAACAAATTATTTTTTTCACCCGGCTCCACTCAGGTTCTCAAAGACTCTGGCCGCTTTTTGGTGTTGCCTGTAGCTGGAGTTTTATTTGCTGCAAAACCGTTCAATGGTAAAAGGCAGATCCAGGCTGTTCATTCTATATACAGTCTATGGTTACGACGCACTGGAACAGCAGACTATTTAAATTCCGTTTTGTTTTGTTTTTTTTTTAACATTACATTTTTTTTTTTAAACTTTTTTATATTTTATAGAATTTTTTTTTCCCACAGAGCAATAAAGTGTTTTTGCATTAGAGTTACAAACACACCGTAAACAATGAAAAAGGACAGGATTTGTATATTACCAAAAATTACAGAAAACTACATTTTGAAACTCTGCTTATGTTAGAACTGAAATATCAGAATATCCAGCTTTCTTCAAAAATGTGACAGAATAGCATCTCAAAACCAAAATCAGGAATTGAGCTGGATTTGTGGTGGAGTGTATCCTCCCATCCTGTCTGCTAAGAGCCAGAACCAAATTTTAAAGTTGGTTTGAGATGAAAATGCTTTCATAAATTCATTATATTATATAAAGGATGTTACAGTGGTGGTAAATCGTATGATTTAAAACCTCTGATTGAACACCTGAGACGGTAAAGGAGAAGACACAGGGAAAAAAAGGACAAATGAAAAGACAAAGAGTTCCTGGCAAGTGTGTGTGAATTTCTGATGACATGAATTCAGGCAGGTTAACTACCTCAGATGAACTCCTGCACAGATAGATGGTAAATACTGAACTGGAACAGGTCACTTCAGGTGAGCTCTAACCACATGTTTAAACACAGAACCCCAACCACCATGTTTTCACGCCACGACTCCCAGATCTGATGAGTCCTTACAAATCAATTCAAATCCACGTTGTTCAAAAACCATCCAAAACTCAGCGTCTATGTGGTTTCAGAAATCATAGATGAGTTCATAACTAATGTGAAAATGTCTCGACAGTTTCAGGTGAGAGTGGCGTAGTGTATGGGCTGGTAAAGGTCCAGATCCTCCTTTTTCAGGAGTGTTTGCAGAAGCAGAATTAAAGCAGTAACTTCAGGAGAAAATAAAGCATCCAAACTGTTTTCTGGATTGAGACACAAAGAGGGATATCTTTGTGTTTGGTGTTTGGCTCAGGGCTGAAATGATTCGTCATCTCGTGCAGAAATCTGCAGCAGGTCATTGTTGTGTAACTTCAGAAACATTCACGGTTTTTATTGAAAGCTTTGACAAAGAGGAGAGCGACTCTCAGGGTGTCAGTCTGAAAACCTGAACATGAAATCCATTTCTCAGGTAAATCTGGTCCAGTGGGGATCCCTTGTGTTCTTGTTCATGCTCAATTCACCCTGATTGCTCCCAGTTGACGTTGAAGGAGGGTTTGATCCAAGCAGCTCCAATACAGCCAATACCAGTGTGTGTGAGAGTGTGTATGTGAGAGAGTGTGTCGAGTTTCCCCATGAAGAGCTCCAGCTGAGAGGCAAGGCAAACGCTAGGACACACACATATCCATACACACATCTACACACACACTGAGACCAGCCCAAGCTCTCCAGTGACTCAACCCCTCCCCACACAGACACACACACACAAAATCACTGCCACTTCACTCACTCACACACACACAACCTAGCACGTCAGTACTCTCTTTCCCCGAACACACCCACACAAACGGCCTCTCACTATTTCATAAAGCAGCAATGGCTCTGGAAATACGTGTGTGTGTGTGTGTGTGTGTGTGTGTGTGTGTGTGTGTGTGTGTGTGTGTGTCTGAAATAAAAGCAAGAGCGGGGATGAAAAAAAGTCTAAATGTGTGTGCAAGATGCAGCTGTCATGCATGCTTTCTGCATGTTTGTGCACGTGTGAAATAACCAGCAGTTTGACAGAGCAACAAAAGAGTGTGTACAAAGTGTGAGTGTGTGTGTTCCAGCTCATATAGCTGCCTCAAACCCCTCATGACTGAATGCCACAGAGGGCAACACAAACACAGAGCGGGGTCCGTTTCAATCAGAGAAAAAAAAAAAAAAAACTGCGTACAGGGGCAATTTTCAGGCGATAAAAACCAATGATGTGAACAGTCTAAACGGTGAAATAAAAGATGTGTGTGTGTGTGTGTGTGTGTGTGTGTGTGTGTGTGTGTGTGTGTGTGTGTGCTGCGGATTGGGGTGACAGGTCAGGTAGTAACAGCAAATCACAGCTGCACTTCCTAGGAACCGGTGAAATGAAAATGTGTGTGAGAGTGTGTCAAAGTAATAGCAGCATGTCAAAGCAGGAAGAGGGAAAAAGCGATTGTGTGTGTGTGTGTGTGTGTGTGTGTGTGTGTGTGTGTGTGTGTGTGTGTGTGTGTGTGTGTGTGCGTGTGTGTGTGTGTGTGAGTGTGTGTGTGTGTGTAGAAGTCTCCTGGCAAGGAAGGGAACACGCAAAGATCTGTGTGTGTGTGTGTGTGTGTGTGTGTGTGTGTGTGTGTAGAAGTCTCCTGGCGAGGAAGGGAACGCACAAAGATTTGTGTGTGTGTGTGTGTGTGTGTGTGTGTGTGTGTGTGTGTGTGTGTGTGTGTGTGTTGGCGTTTGTGACAAATAAATAGCAGGCAGGGAGCAAGCGAGCGCGCAGTGATTGGGAGACTGGCAGCATGACTGACTGATCCCTGCATCCATATCATAGGATTAAAAAGCCTGACACGCCGCTGATACAATGGCGGCGAAATATGAGACAAAAAAAGTCGGTCAATGGGAAAGGAAACATGATTATGAAGCAGAACAGAAGAAAAGGCGATAATATTTGAAAATCTGACACACTTTAAGCAGGAGCTGAAGAGGAGGTGGATGTTAACGCTGTCACCGGGCAGTATAGACTGAAAGAGGAAGAGGAGGAGCCGCTGCCAAAAACCAGCCTCTCTGGTGTTTTCCGAGCGCCAAGACACACTTCCGTCACACTGTCAGGGATGTGGTGGAGGGTGAAACCTGCCCAAATTCAGTTTACACACCTGTTCCTCTAAGCCGGACAGAAATCTCCCCCTCTGTACCTCCTCCAGACGAGAATCCAACGGCACAGATCTCTGAAGGAGAGCACCAAAACCCTCACCAATTCAGTCCAGGACGCGTCCCCCTGGCTCAGGTCAGAGGTCAACTGAGTTTTATCATCCGTTTACCTCCTCAGCCCGGCGTATGGCCCACAGCCGGCTCACGAGGCAAACCTAATTATTCATGATTTTATGTAACATGATGTGAGATGAAAATTGGGTCAGAGAACATACCGAGAGTGAACCGGGTGAACTGGGAGAGGGAAAAGTTTGATCATGTGGAAAGTAGTCCCAAAATAAACTATCAACACACAGGAAAACACCAGATAAGAAGGACTTTTTACTCTGCCAATCCTTTGCATCAGCCAGTTTTTAGAAACACAAATAAAACTTGAAGCGGTTTTTGGTACAGACCTGAACTATCAAACACTGCGCTGTGCATCACAACAAGCTCACACGCATCGTTTTAATTTAACGCTGTAAAAACCAGGCTGACAAAGCCTCACCACGTCTCCCTGAAGCAGTCAAAAAACAAGCTTTATGAACACTGTGCTCACCTGCAGCCCTTTTTAAGGCTTTTCACTGTTAAATATTAAAAATAATGATCCACTCAGGAGTGTGACAGACTGGGTTCAAACCCATTTATAAGGATAGGTAATTAACCAATTAACCAATTATTAAACACATTTTAAACTGGTTTTCTCACAAACCTGGCCACCAGCTCACAACTTTCTGTTTTTACACTACTGAAATTAAGATGCACTGATTTAGTTTAATTAGCATTTATTAATTATAAAAATCAAACTGATTTATGAGGCTTCAGGTGTACAGTCAGGCAGATTTCAACTACTTCACAATTAAAGAGATATTAAAGATTTGATTTACAAAGAAATCTGCTAAACTTTACCTCAATATTCAGCTATTTTTATTAGATTATTTACAAGTATAGTGTACATACCAGCAGACTCATTACTGATCAAACCAATATGAAACCAGTCTGCCATTAACTGGAACTAAAGCGTCTGCACTGGGCGGGTCAATAACACCATAAAACTCACTCTATCATCTGATTTATTTCAGACTGTACAGAATGTAGAGTGTACTGCTGATTTGAAGACTTTTCAGGGACATTTTTCAGTGCAAACCCAAACAATGAACTGCTGAGCACAACATATCTGAAATTAAAGCAGATAAAAAAAGGCTAGTCAGGGGTCACAGTTTCTTTCTAAACCAGTTTAAAAAAAAAAAACCAAGAAGGCAGCAGATTTTTGAGCAAACTGGGCAGCCCTTTTCGGGGATAAGAAGCTAAAAACAGCCCAAAAATGGGTAAAGTGTGTTATAATTCTCTATAAACCACTTTAAAACAATTATCTCTATATAAAGCAGCAGAAATCACATTACTGTACACTGGCAGCCCCAATAAATCACTTAAAACCAGATAAATTAATGAGAGAATTACAGCCAATTGCACCAAAAGTCAGTTTTAAATCAGTACGTCCCATAAAGTGACGGAATAATCTTTATTTTTAACTGTTTAAAACCATATGACTACAAACTGGTGGATAAATTTGTGTGAAAACCAGTCTGAAATCTGTCAAACATTTAGGTGAAATAAATCACGTCATGTTAAATGGCTTTTAAACCAGTCTGTCACACTCTCTGGTGATAATTTTTAATTTTATTTTTAATTTTATTTTATTTTATTTATTTATTTACAGTTTAAGGCCAGTATAGTGCTCATACCAGCAGCTTACTACTGACCAAACCAGTATGAAACCAGTCTGCCATTAACTGGCACCAAATCAACGTCCGTTCACCGAATCTGCTGCACTGAACGAGTCAAATAACACCGTGAAACTAACTTAATCGCCTTATTTACCCGCTTGTATACAGTAAACGGGGTTTGACGGGGAAAGTTATCGGTTTATTTTACTGTAAAACTGTCAAATATGATCTGCGGATCATCTCAACGTATGTTACACAAACCGTCCGTGTCTGTAAAAGCGGCATAAAAGCGCCTGTAAGGCTGAGGACAGCGCGTTTAAAGGCACAAAGCCGTTAAAAATGGTGAAAGTGGATCATTTTGTGAGTATTTGTACAGAAAGAGGCTTCAGTGAGCAGTCGGTGTGCTCCAACACAGCCCGCTGACGGTGGATTCACCTCAGATGACCCAGGCAGCCAGACTGGCTGTCTGCTAGCTCGCCCCGTTTGAACCTCACATTCAGCGGGCAACAACAACACTTGAACCGGCACCACCGCACTAACTGTCACCGCTCTGCCGGTAGCGTGACACTCAACACAACACACCGGGATTATTATGCACAACACTCGGCGGAGTAACGCTGACTCGGGAGGGGGAAGCAGGGGAGAGGGAGCCAGCCAAAACAAACGCCGACATGAAAGATCCAGAGACGGGCAGCCACGTTTGGAGCTGCTGTGTGCGGGGAAAGGCTAAAGCTAACGCGCTTAGCTTCACCCGGTACCCTGACATGGGGCTAACGGGCTACAGGCTAGCGCCACTGGATAATAAATGTATTAAGAGCACTTTCTCTGGGGGTGGAGGGCTGGAGGGGGCACGGCAAAAGTTGGACACCACAAAAAACAACCCGAACCGGATGACATTCACTTGTCTGACAAACTATCCGTAAATATCAGCCCTGAGCAGTCTCCTAAAGTTGCCTGACAGCCAGGTCCCCAAGTGTTTTAATTCCAGTTTGGCTGCCGTTGAGGTCTGCCGGGTGATAGCAAGGTGATCCCCCCACAGAGAGGCTGTGATGGAGGGGACGGGCGCTAGCAGCAGCAGCCTGGGCAGAGACATCCAGCCAGGGAGGGAGCCAGGCGGCTAGTCTGCCTGCAACCAAGCCGCTTTAATAACTTCACTTTTGCGGTCACTTTGGTCAAAATTTCCCTCCAAGATTTAAATAAATAAGAAGTTCCCATTGTGTCCTACCTGTGAGCAGTCTCTGGGTGCAGGGTGCGACAGCCTGGAAGTTGATTATTCCCAGATATCCAGAGTGGTGCGGTGCGGGGCGCATATAGCTAGCGCTGGGTACAGTAAAGATTGTAGCATAGCTAACCTAAAGACAACAGTAGAGAGGAGAAAAAAAAAAAGCCTCCTCGTTGCTCATAGGGGGGATCGACGACAAAAACCACATGATCTTTTACGTCAGCATATATTTGCATAGGATGCCAAATTTATGTTTCGCGTGCAGGTGACGTGAAAACGTACAGAAAAGTTTGATGGTGCTGCAGCCGGACGCTGGCACGGCTGCTCGGGTTGCGGTGGAGAGGCGCAGGCATGTTGCAGCTACGCACCCCTTGTCCCCCTCCTGCAGCCCTGATCCTCACCGGTCTGCAGATCCAACACTTACAGCATGGGAGGCTGCTGCTGCTGCACATCACTGGAGCTGTCCTATATGAGCATGCATGGACCTCCAGTGCACATATGCTGCTCTGTGTGTATACTTTGATCACTTTATGTCATGCAGTCACATTGGTGTGTGCAGAGCTCTGCAGCCTCATCACACCCATACTTTCATGGTATGGCATCCTCTCTCCTTTACTTTGATTTATATTTTTTTTAACAACATCCACTCCAAGAGTGTTCCTTTGCAGCCCTGTTACACTCACACAGATACCGAATGTAACACGCTGTGCCGCTGTGGTGCTGAAAAGCAGGTGTGTTGGTTTCCCCAGAACACCTGTTTGATCCTGGCTGACCTCACAAACAGCAGCAACAGCCTGCTTGTCCTGCAGCATGTAAAGAAACATGGATTTCTCCCTCCGAAGGGGAAACAGAACAGTTGTGTGTCTGTGTGTGTGTGTGTGTGTAGGGGGGGGGGTAAGTTTAAGTTTCCTCCACTGTGTGGAGGACTGCTGTCTGCATATAATCAGGCTCATGTATTTTTGATAAATGTGCTTGTTTTAGCTGATCAGGTGCCGTGAATGTGGAAGCATCCTCTCTCAGGTCTGTGATGATAAGATGACAGAGAGCGACACCTACAGGAGCGCTTGAGGAATGCAGCCTGTCCGTCAGGGCTTCCTGCAGTTCTTGTTTGGACTGTTTTGGTTTTAATGAGCTGAAACTGGAGCAACAAACGTGGAGGAAACAGGTTGATCATAATCGTCAGAGCCTTGGTTTTGCTTTAGTACATTTATTCATGGAACCATTTTGCTGTATTGTTAAAAGATCAAGATCTACACAGAATGAACAATGTTTAATAAAAATATTCTCAGTTCCTATCTTTAAATTTCTAAGAAAAAAAAAAAGACTGCACTACTTTTTGTTCTTTGCTTAAGGTGAATAAACTTACTATACTAAAACGCCACTTTATTAACTGTTAAATTAAGATTTCAATCAGGATCAAGACACATGTTCCTGCCTCTAATTCCAACATGATTTGTGTCTGTTGGTTTATTTTAGGAAATTAAACGTCTCTGGCTGCAGCAATTCCTGTTTTCTTTCTTTTTTTTACCCTCTTTTTTTTACATATCTTTCTCTGTCCTTCAAAGTTAAAAAAGATTTATAGTGCATTAAAAATGGTTTTATTGGAGCTTAGACGGCCCAGTGGTTAAGGTGGTGCTCCATATGGGCAAAAGGCCATATGTCCGACCTGTGGCTATCCTGCATGTCACTCCCCACTCTCTCACCCAGTTTCCTTCTCTATTCACTGTCCTGTTCTCTCCACGTAAAGGCATAAAAGCCCCCCAAAATAACATTTTTTTTTTCTCATGCATGAGCTGTTTGATGTTATTGTTTACTGTGCATTCAAGCTGTGGTCTGGACCCTGCTCCCTGCTCCCTGCTCCCTTCCTGCCTTTAAATCTCTAATTTTGATCATTTACGTTCATGAACATGTGAACAGACACCCTCCTGCTGAAGGTTTTTCTTTTTCATGAAAACTGAAGGAGAATGAGTTTTGAGTGGTGTTGCTGTTTAAATCTGCACCATCTCTCATATAGGTTGTCTATAAACACCTCTACTTTCTCCTGCCTGCACAGATGCTACACCAATCTACTATGAGTGATTTATTTGCTTGCTCCAGGGCACTGCAGCAGGCCTGTGGTGGATCTCCAGGATAAAAAGGGCTGCATCCCTGGCAAAGCAACACATTACATGTTTTTGTTTTTTTTCCTTCATGGTTTTATTTTACCGATGTTTGTTTCTGGTGTTTTGGTAATCAACGCTGGTTAATTTTGCACAGCCAAAAGCTCTCCAGGTGGTTTTAGATTATCTGGTGTTAAAAACCACAGCCTGACATCGTCTAGACAGACTCTCCCCTCTTAAACCTGTTAAAAATTCGCACATAAGCCAGCTTCTTAATTGATCCTCCTCCTGCAGCAGGTTTTCATGCTCTGCACCGGAGGCCTGCGTCTGTCTGCCTGTCTGGAGTTTATTCAAAGTCCAATTCAGCCTGGAAACAATGTCTTCTTTCAGTCAAACACTCCATCTTTATGCTCGGTCGTGATGTATTTAAGGACAAGCTGGTAAATTAATACAGAGCCTTTGGTAACAGACACGATGCCGCAGCCCCTGCCATCTTTGCCGAATGGTTTTCTGCAACTGGAAGCCCTCGCCAGCGTCTCCAGAATACACAATCAGGTAATGTTGCCAGGCAAAAGTGCCAGCTCTAGCCAATAAGCAGAGTTTTGGCCAACATTGCTTAGCAACAAAAGTTAAAAACTGAACCACTCAAGGCTTTAAATAGTCCTTAAAAAAGTAATCAAGAGCCGACAGAGTCACAAATGTCTGCAGATAAAAAGGATTCCAGGCGACAAAGAGAGAAAAACCTGCCAAACAGAAAAGCCAAGGAAGTGAAATTAAAGTTTGTCTCCTGTTGTGACGGAAAGTTTCCTTTTTGTTATTTAATTATGATCATTTTTACCTTTAAAACTTTGCCCAACTTTTGACAGCAGGCCTCATAGACACAGACTGTGAAAGCTTCCAGTCCTCCTGCAGAGAGACAAACTGAATGACAGCAGAGACGACTTACTGTCCTCTACACCTCTACAACCACTTTAACTGGACTTTATTACAAGCATAAATATCAGTTTCTCCTCTGTAAGTACTTAATTTGGGTCAAACTCCTCACTTTGGTATTTCAATCAGCTTGGGTTGTAGCCTCATCTGTTTTAAAATACATGGCAAATATCAACATGTCTATAGTTTTGTGTCTTCTTGTGGCTGATTTCTCTCTCTACACTTGTCACGTGTCTTTGTGGTTATTTTATCTAATCCCACGTTTGTCTTTTTGAGACCGTTTGTCTCTCTAAACACCTGTGTTTGTCTCTTACCACTTTCTTTTTGTTTCTTCACCGTTATGTGGTGTCTCTTTGCTGATTTTTTTCCCCTTCTTTTTGGATTGTTTTGCACCATTCGATGGTTAATGGTTGTCTATTGCTGTTTTAACCTCCATTCTAAATTTTTTCTTGTGTTATATTTGGCTTTAGACAAAACATCTGCAAAATGAACTGTAGAATTGTTTTGTGGTTCTCTGACTGTATTGTTTCTCTTTGCGGCTGTATTGTGTCTCTTTGCGGCTGTATTGTTTCTCTTTGCGGCTGTATTGTGTCTCTTTGCGGCTGTATTGTTTCTCTTTGCGGCTGTATTGTGTCTCTTTGCGGCTGTATTGTGTCTCTTTGCGGCTGTATTGTTTCTCTTTGCGGCTGTATTGTGTCTCTTTGCGGCTGTATTGTTTCTCTTTGCGGCTGTATTGTTTCTCTTTGCGGCTGTATTGTGTCTCTTTGCGGCTGTATTGTGTCTCTTTGCGGCTGTATTGTTTCTCTTTGCGGCTGTATTGTGTCTCTTTGCGGCTGTATTGTTTCTCTTTGCGGCTGTATTGTGTCTCTTTGCGGCTGTATTGTGTCTCTTTGCGGCTGTATTGTTTCTCTTTGCGGCTGTATTGTGTCTCTTTGCGGCTGTATTGTGTCTCTTTGCGGCTGTATTGTTTCTCTTTGCGGCTGTATTGTGTCTCTTTGCGGCTGTATTGTTTCTCTTTGCGGCTGTATTGTGTCTCTTTGCGGCTGTATTGTGTCTCTTTGCGGCTGTATTGTGTCTCTTTGCGGCTGTATTGTGTCTCTTTGCGGCTGTATTGTGTCTCTTTGCGGCTGTATTGTGTCTCTTTGCGGCTGTATTGTGTCTCTTTGCGGCTGTATTGTTTCTCTTTGCGGCTGTATTGTGTCTCTTTGCGGCTGTATTGTTTCTCTTTGCGGCTGTATTGTGTCTCTTTGCGGCTGTATTGTGTCTCTTTGCGGCTGTATTGTGCCTCTTTGCGGCTGTATTGTTTCTCTTTGCGGCTGTATTGTTTCTCTTTGCGGCTGTATTGTGTCTCTTTGCGGCTGTATTGTGTCTCTTTGCGGCTGTATTGTTTCTCTTTGCGGCTGTATTGTTTCTCTTTGCGGCTGTATTGTGTCTCTTTGCGGCTGTATTGTGTCTCTTTGCGGCTGTATTGTTTCTCTTTGCGGCTGTATTGTGTCTCTTTGCGGCTGTATTGTGTCTCTTTGCGGCTGTATTGTTTCTCTTTGCGGCTGTATTGTGTCTCTTTGCGGCTGTATTGTGTCTCTTTGCGGCTGTATTGTTTCTCTTTGCGGCTGTATTGTGTATCTTTGCGGCTGTATTGTGTCTCTTTGCGGCTGTATTGTTTCTCTTTGCGGCTGTATTGTGTCTCTTTGCGGCTGTATTGTTTCTCTTTGCGGCTGTATTGTTTCTCTTTGCGGCTGTATTGTGTCTCTTTGCGGCTGTATTGTTTCTCTTTGCGGCTGTATTGTTTCTCTTTGCGGCTGTATTGTGTCTCTTTGCGGCTGTATTGTTTCTCTTTGCGGCTGTATTGTTTCTCTTTGCGGCTGTATTGTGTCTCTTTGCGGCTGTATTGTGTCTCTTTGCGGCTGTATTGTGTCTCTTTGCGGCTGTATTGTTTCTCTTTGCGGCTGTATTGTTTCTCTTTGCGGCTGTATTGTTTCTCTTTGCGGCTGTATTGTTTCTCTTTGCGGCTGTATTGTGTCTCTTTGCGGCTGTATTGTTTCTCTTTGCGGCTGTATTGTTTCTCTTTGCGGCTGTATTGTGTCTCTTTGCGGCTGTATTGTGTCTCTTTGCGGCTGTATTGTGTCTCTTTGCGGCTGTATTGTGTCTCTTTGCGGCTGTATTGTGTCTCTTTGCGGCTGTATTGTTTCTCTTTGCGGCTGTATTGTGTCTCTTTGCGGCTGTATTGTGTCTCTTTGCGGCTGTATTGTGTCTCTTTGCGGCTGTATTGTTTCTCTTTGCGGCTGTATTGTGTCTCTTTGCGGCTGTATTGTTTCTCTTTGCGGCTGTATTGTGTCTCTTTGCGGCTGTATTGTTTCTCTTTGCGGCTGTATTGTTTCTCTTTGCGGCTGTATTGTGTCTCTTTGCGGCTGTATTGTGTCTCTTTGCGGCTGTATTGTTTCTCTTTGCGGCTGTATTGTGTCTCTTTGCGGCTGTATTGTTTCTCTTTGCGGCTGTATTGTTTCTCTTTGCGGCTGTATTGTGTCTCTTTGCGGCTGTATTGTGTCTCTTTGCGGCTGTATTGTTTCTCTTTGCGGCTGTATTGTGTCTCTTTGCGGCTGTATTGTTTCTCTTTGCGGCTGTATTGTTTCTCTTTGCGGCTGTATTGTGTCTCTTTGCGGCTGTATTGTGTCTCTTTGCGGCTGTATTGTTTCTCTTTGCGGCTGTATTGTGTCTCTTTGCGGCTGTATTGTGTCTCTTTGCGGCTGTATTGTTTCTCTTTGCGGCTGTATTGTGTCTCTTTGCGGCTGTATTGTGTCTCTTTGCGGCTGTATTGTTTCTCTTTGCGGCTGTATTGTTTCTCTTTGCGGCTGTATTGTGTCTCTTTGCGGCAGTATTGTTTCTCTTTGCGGCTGTATTGTTTCTCTTTGCGGCTGTATTATGTCTCTTTGTGGCTGTATTGTGTCTCTTTGCGGCTTTGTAGTTCCCTGTTGTTTGGATGTTGTTTGGGATCTGTTTGGTTTTGTGGCATACCTTGGTAGTTTTGTTGGTGTGCAGCACTTTGTGACACCTTTGCATCTCCTTGTATTTCTTAATCTCTCTGTCTTTCGGGACTCTTGGTAGACGAAGTGTATCTCTTGGTGATCTTTCAGGTTCAGTTTTCAGTCTCTTTGTTTCAGAACGAGCCTCTGCTTCTGATCCCTACCTTCCTAGTTATCAGTTTGAGCTATTTTTAACTGTCTGATTGACACAATGAGGAGATGTTTGAGGAGTCACTGTGGAAAATGTCCATTTGACCCCTGGCCCTGTGCCTCAGCTGGCCGTTCATCCAGTGTATTTGACATTTTTATTTAAGAAATGTATCAGCTTTACTGAGCCAGGAGTTAAAAACAAGTAACAAAAGCTGAGTTGAAAGAAACGGCAGGAATCACTTGTTTTTGTTTTTTCGTTTTTTTTCATTTACCCTCACTCATTACACCACAATAAAACATCCAATGAGTGACACACCCAGGGAGAAAATTTGCATATTATTGTGTTTAGAGAAAGAAAAGCACGTACCTGTAAGGAAAAGAAGACAGGGTAAAAATGAATATCAGGAACACAAAGAGGCTTTCAGCAGGTTTTCAGTCGCACAGTGGTCGTAAAAGTCAAAATAAAACCAATTTGAACTTTGAAATTGCACATTGAAAAGCAGAAACAGCACAACAGACTGCAGTCGTGTGGTTTTCTTTCATTTTGTCTCATGACAGGAACATTTGCAGCCGCTGGCCTCCTTCCTGCAATTAATCAAACAAAGAGGTCTGAAAGAAGAGAAACAAAAATGTTTTTCAGAGTCACAGCTCAGCACATTGAGCCGCAGGGCTTTCTTACTGTTACTGAGGAGCTGGACATGTGACATTCTAACAGGACAGCCTGAAGAAGAGGCCAGCAGCCATGAACAGGAAGTCTGTTTGTAATTCATTTAATGTTCCATTACTATTATCCTGAGTTCAAGACAGGGCGTGAAATGAAAAGGAACAATAAAAACACACAAATTGAGACATAAATGGAAATATTTACCCACAAGACAGAAGACTGAAATCAGACAATAAGATCTCTAACATGAAGAACACCATCAAACTGATGGATAAATACAGTAACACTATCAGAGCAGTTAGTGTTAATGACGATTTTATTACTTTAGAGTTGAAATTATTCCTCAACATGACACCTGACAAAACAACAGAGGATCAAAGGCAAATTAGGGATTTAAAAAAATGAGATCACAAGAATGAAGTTGTAATCTTACAAGAAAAAATACGTAACAAAAATTAGTTGTACATCTGTGAGAAAATAGAAACAGAAAAGAAGTGATTTTTAAATTCTGTTTAACTTATATTCATCTGAATACACAACAAAGACAAGATATTTAGTGTTCAAACTGATAAACTTTCTTGTTATTTTGTTAATATTCACTCATTTTGAATTTGATGTCTGTAACAGGTTCTTAAAAAGTTGGGACAGGGACAATAAAAGACTGAGAAAGTTGAGGAATGCTCCAAAAACAGCTGTTTGGAACATTCCACAGGTAAACAGGTTCATTGGAAACAGGTGAGTGTCATGATTGGGTATAAAAGGAGCATCCCTGAAAGGCTCAGTTTGTCACACCACTTTGTGAGCAACTGTGTGAGCAAATAGTCCAACAGTTTAAAAATAATGTTTCTCAACGTGCAATTGCAAAAAAATGATGGATTTGATCGTCTACAGTCCATAATATCATCAAAAGATTCAGAGAATCTGGAGAAATCTCTGCACGTAAGCAGCAAGGCTGAAAACCAACACTGAATGCCTGTGACCTTTGACCCCTCAGGCAGCACTGCATTAAAAACCAACATCATTGTGTAAAGGATATTACCACGTGGGCTCAGACTTCAGAAAACCATTGTCAGTTAACACAGTTCATCACTACATCTACAAGTGACAGTTCAAACTCTACCATGCAAAGACAAAGACATATATCAACAACACCCAGAAACACCGCCGGCTTCTCTGGACCCGAGCTCATCTGAGATGGACTGACACAAAGTAGAAAAGTCTGCTGTGGTCTGACGAGTCCACATTTCAAACTGTTTTTATAAATCATGGACGTGGTGTCCTCCAGGCCAAAGAGGAAAAGAACAATCTGGATTGTTCTCAGGTCAAAGTCTCAAAGCCAGCATCTGTGATGGTATGGGGGTGTGTTAGTGCCCATGGCATGGCTAACTTGACCATCTGTGAAGGCTCCATTAATGCTGAAAGGTACATACAGGTTTTGGAGCAACATATGCTGGAGCATTATGAAGCACAAAATACAACAACAGAGACCCCGGACTGTTGATCAACTGAAGTTGTTCATCAATCAAGAATGGTAAAGAATTCCACCTCCAAAGCTTCAACAATTAGTGTCCTCAGTTCACAAACACTTATTGAGTGTTGTTAAAAGGAAAGGTGATGGAACACAGTGGAAACATGAGCCTGAACCAGCTTTTTAGGAAGGTGTTGAGGCATCAAATTCAACATGAGTGAAAATTTGTAAAAACAAAACAAAACAAAGTTTATCAGTTTGAACAATGAATATCTTGCCTTTGTAGTGTTGTTGTTGTTGTTGTTGTTGTTGTTGTTGTTGTTGTTTTTTTACATTTTACACTATAAAATGAGTAATTTATTACTAAGAAAAGTTATACAATTATAAGAAAAAAGAGGGAATTTTTTTAATAAATTTGTAAATAAGATGAAAGTGGTGAATGTAGGAGGATAAAGTTAGAAATCAATGAGAAAGTTGAATATTTTTAGGTTATGGTTTATCTTCCTGTCAGCTAAAAACAAAAGCAGACTACAGTTGGTATATTTCTTACACTCACTGAGAGAAAAAAAAATCATCAATGTCTGCGTTTGACTTTATTTTATTTTAATTTAAGCTGAGCTGAAGTGTCCTGAAAGGACTGTTACAGCGTGTCTGCTGAGCTGGTTATACAGCAGACTGGACTCTGATACATATACATGGAGGTTATAGCTCCTGGCTCACTGCCTCACCTCGACTTTGCTGACTCTGTGTCTCAGCCAGAAAGTCAAAACCTTTGAGAGCAGATACAGCTGAGACTCTGTGTTTTACAGAAGAGGGAACACAACCTTTCCTTCAGCTGCAGAGAGCTGACACATGCCATGAGTTCAGGACAAAAACACTCTCAGAGCAAACTTCCAGAAAGGGAGAGAGAGAGAGAGAGAGAGAGAGAGAGAGAGAGAGAGAGAGAGAGAGAGAGTAAAAATATTAAAACACATAAAGCTGAAAGAGTCACTAAAACTGGAGGGAGGTCAGTGTCCATGACTACAAACAGTGATTTCAGACAGTATCAGTGTTTATCTAGTGTGTGTGTGTGTGTTAGTGTGTGTGTGTGTGTGTGTGTGTGTGTGTGTTTGTGTGTGCACGTGTGTGTGTGTGTGTGTGTGTGTGTGTGTGTGTGTGCAGGAGTTTATCAGATTTCACAAGGTTGATCGTCCGACTTGTTTACACTCGACCTTCCTCTTGAGCTGACGGTGCAGAGAGACGCAGCGAGAGAGGGAGAAAGGGAGAGAGGGTTTTCTGCTCGGCTGCCTCGCCTTTGTTTTTATGTTTATTGAGATTCGGAATCAGAGACGCTTCACCTGCTCTGCATAATAACATCCGAGCCAAACCTTGGGGCTCATTTACACACAGATGAGTGTTTGTAAAGCTACAGGATCCGTACACAGAGGAGGAGTGCGTGTGAAATCTAATAATCCTGTCTCTGAAGGAAAATCTTCATCATTTTGTTACCAACACATTTCCATGCACTCGCTCATTCTTGCAGAGATTTGAGGTTCCTGCAACATAAAGACGCACACACACACACACACACACACACACACACACACACACACACACAGCAATTTGAGGAAGGAGTGAAGGTTTATGAATGGCTCCAGTTTGTTCAAAAAGGTTCTGATTCAACAGAAATAAAAGCGTGACGTACCTGCGGAGAGTTATCGCTGAAATCTGCAGTTCCAGGCAGTTCTTTAGAGCTTCATGAAGAGCTTTCAATCATATAATCAGTGCTCTGACTCAAACCTCACTCCTGTTAGAGCTCACAGGCTAAAGTGGAGTCTGAATAAGCCAATCAGCTAAATATTTCTCAAAATGAGGTGTTGGCCTTTGCTGATGTTCTCCCTGCCTTCCCATTTTGTTTGTTTGTTTTGCGTGTTTAGTATTTCATTTTGTA
This sequence comes from Labroides dimidiatus, assembly GCA_030710495.1. NCBI lineage: Eukaryota > Metazoa > Chordata > Actinopteri > Labriformes > Labridae > Labroides > Labroides dimidiatus. Next base: position 1,098,538 of record CM061155.1, read on the forward strand.
GTTTTGCCATGTGTTTCCTGTGGTCCTTCAGGTTTCCTGCTGTGTTTATCTTTTGACCTTCTGTTAACACCCATGAGGCTCTTTGATTTCCTGTTGTCTAGTCCATGAGTTGGTTTTTAGTGTTTCCTGTTTTATTTTTTTGACCTGTGGTGTTTCATTTCCCCGTTTGTGATTGTGTGTCCCACCCTTGTTGTCTAGTATGTGTCTGATCATCGTCCTCTCCTTGTGTCCTTGATTTCATGACTTCTGTGGTTTTTATGGATGGTTTGTCAGTAAGTTTTCCTTGTTGTTGTTTTTTTTTTTTTTGTTTATTATATTTTCATAATTAGCTCTTGGATCTTCTTTGTTGTCTTCGTTGTCAAGAACTGGCCTTAAAGTTTTTCACTGAGAGCTTTACTGATGAGGGGTCAGATACCAGTTTGGACTGAGTGTTTGGAGTTGGCAGACCTGTTCGTCCTGTACTCAGCAGACGGATTGTTGGACAGGACTGTGGCACATTTATGCTAACTTGGTAGAATAATCCTGTAAGTGTGGAACAGCCCAAACCTCGGACCATGGGTGTTATTGTATCTAAGGTGAATCGTTATGAAACGCACACAAAGTATGACAGCAAATGTTCTTCTTAGTTTTTTTCTGCTGAAGAAACTGTTGTTAGCTCATGTGCTAAAGATGCTAACAGAGAAATGTAATATTCCCTTCAAAAGCTTAAAAATCATAATTCACTCAGTCCTGGGGTACTGACACAAGGAGGTTTTTCCTCCTGGCCACCAAACATCTGTGTCCAAGCTTTCAACTGGTCACTCTGATCTGTCTATAGATGAAGTTTCTGTCATACACAGTTTGTTTCACTCTTAGTCGGATGAAATGTTGGTGGATCTGCTGTAAAAGATGAAAGAGTAAAGACTGTTTTTCTTTTGTTTTACCTTTCTTAATGCAGACGTTTGTATTTTTACTCACTTGAAGATATTTTCTCTTTAAGTTGTATTTTAAAAAAGTGTTTGGATTTCAAATTAAATGATTAAAAAAAGACTTTTTGGCTGTTTAATCTAATTTTAGTGTCTGTTATTCAACACCTCCGCCACATGAGGGCAGCATTGAGTCAGTGTAGAAGCAGAGACCAGTGGAGGACTGCATCCCATCTCTTTTCTGCCAGACAAAAACCCGCTGAGAGCAGGAGGTCAAAGGTCACCAGAGAGGAACTACACAGATTTAAGAGGTGTTAAAATCCAAAATGTCTGAAAACTGTGAAAACTTTTAGAGAGAGAATGAGGAGAAGAGGGAGGAGAAACGAAGTGTTGTTAAAGTGATTCAATTAAAAACTCAAACAAAGGAAGCGAAGGAGCGTCTTCATCTCAGTTTTTAATGAGACAGGAAATTATAATCAACCTCATGAGAACTAAAGAGCTGTAATGACTGTATTTAAGCACTCTGAGCTCTTAGCGTGACAACACTTTGCTCCCAGAAACACTTCAGATCAGAGATTCAGCTGCTGGAAGACAAGGATGAGGAGAGATGACGACAGCAGCTGCTGCTCGTCGTCTTTTAAGAGCGCTCTTATGGTTTTCTTTCTTTTTTTATTTATAATAAATTAATGTTATTTATCAGCAAGGATGAGCTGATTTCAGGGGTATGTGTCAGAATCACAACATGCTGCACGAGGATTTTTCTCATGCTTCCTCCACAGATTCACCCCAAAGAGTCATCTTTAACGTCCAATCAACTGCAGTCATTTATCGCTCTGAATCCAACCCTCTCATGGACAAGTCTTCTGTTTTTTGTATTTTATCTTCCTTTATCAGGACAGAAGAGAGAGAACTCTCACGCTGATCTGAAAATATCATTATCTTTTTGATATAATATGAATCGAAGCCTCTCAGTCAAACTGGAGCTCATGCTGCGGCTCCAAACTGTGACAGTAAAATAATTACTTTTTTTTTTTTTTTTTTTTCTAACCTTAACCCTAACCCTAACCCTAACCCTAACCCTGGGAAATTCAGAAAAGGACTGACAAACAGGAAGAGAGAGGAAGAGCTGCTCACAGATAAAAACATAACTACTGTAACATCATTGTTGTAATGTGTTTCTGTTGTCATCCTGAGATGGAAAATCTTTAAAATAAATTCAGGATTAATCTAAAGATTTTGGTAAAGTTTAGAGGACTGAGGCTTCTGAAACATTTATTTCCAGACAGAGGCTTTTTTAAAAATTGATTTTCATACAAAAATCGAAGCCTGAGATTTATGTTCTGACTTTAATCTCACACTTCTTGAATTCTGAGAACAAGGTCATATTTTGAAATTCAGTCTGGTAACTGTAGAAAGTTTTGAATAATGTCTTTTTCTTTTGTAAATATATATATTTTTTTATCTTCTGCCTGCCATCAGACAGCAGAGGACCCTGAATAGAGCAGAAACAGGACAAGAATGGGGAGTGACGTGTGAAAAGGCCACAGGCTGGATCTGAACCTGTAACATGCTCATAAACAAACCTCAGAGAGTGTTACCCAGACCCTGAGACCATCTGCATCTCAGGAACCCCAAGTTTAACCACAGAGTTCTTTACAGTTCAGACTGAAGTCAGAATGTGACTTCACTCAGAAAAGTCAACAATTCTTTAAACAAAATCTTAAATTTAGTTACAGGTTTCAGGGTGTCTGGAGTCTATCCCAGCTGTCTTAGGGTGAGAGGTGGGGTACACCCTGGACTGGTCTCCAGCCAATCACAGGGCTGACACACAGAGACAGACACCCTTTCATGCTCACACTCACACCTACAGGCAATTTAGAATCACCAACTCCATGCAGAAAGGCCCATCTGGGTTCAAACTGGAGACTGGACTGGGGAACTGGTGAGGCTGCAGCGCTAACCACTGCTCCACTGTGCAGCCATCTCAGATAGTCTGAATACTAGAATCAGTCACAGAACCCAAAAAAGCCTCAGAAAAAAGTCTAATTCTTAAATTCAATCAAAGAATTAAAAACAAAAATCTGAGAAGTAGGTTAAAATTCTGACTTCAATCGAAGAATCATGAGAGAAAATTCAGAATATTAGAGCTTTTAAGAATAAAATCAGAAGTGACTTCTAATCACAGAATAAGTCTGAACATGTTGGTGGCAGTAGCTCAGCCCACTGGGACTTGGGTCCAGGGTTTGAGTCCAGGTTTGTGCTAAGACTGGAGTTTGGACTGAAAGTTGAGAGTTGAAAGTTGTCCAGTTTCAGTTTTCCTCCTGAGGGGATTAAGGAAGTCCAACATCGTCTCCTTCCTCTGGAGTTCTACGAACAAAGTCTGAATTCTGACTCATTCTAAGGTTTCTCAGGTTGACGTGAGAGTAAAAAGTCATCTGAAGGATCTTTAAAAACATGTTAAACTGCTGTTACTCTGTTCTCTAGACTGTACAGTGAACTCAGTGTTAAAAACAACTCCAAAAACTAAAAGAAGCCGATGTCAGTGTGGATCCATCACAGCAGAGGGAATCTGTCTTCATAGCTTAAGCTGGACGTTGTTTTTTTGTTTTGTTTTTTTGTCATCCCGTCTTTTAAAATAAAACATTTAACACTGAATCTTTGCAGAAAACAGAAACAAAGTCCCCACAGATCAGTATGTTTAGAAACATGAACTTCAAATGATCAGTCATCTCTGACAGTCTGGTTTGGACCATGAAGGAGCAGAAACATTGAGGCTAGTCTGTTTCATGAATGTAAAACCTCCTCAGGGGGTCACAGGAAGTCCACATCCTCTGAGGTTCACCTGCTGCTCTCCAATCAGCCTCCTGCTGCTCCTTCAGAGGAGCCCTTCAGAGGAGCCCTTAAGAGTTCACCTGAGGGCCCCTGCTCCTGCTCGCTCCCCCTTTATCAGACCTCAGTGTCACCTGCTGAGGTTCAGTGACACACTCCTTACACACACCTCACACACACCACACACACCACTACAACAACAACAAGGACAAGGAGAGGACGGGTTGTACTTCAGTTTTATTGTTCTGAGAAAATCAATACCAAGTAAAAAATAAATTAGATCCTTGATTTTTTTATATTCTGAGCGTCTCCTGCTCAGAAGTGGAGAGGGGGATCTGGGACTCAGATTTCCTGCAGCCCTGAACGCCACACAAACACTGAACACAAAGATTAAAGAGTTGGAAGTAAAAACAGTAAATACACGAGGCACGTTTTCTCCTCCCAGGATCGTTCAGCATCATATACTGAACCTTTCTGAGCCCTGACCACACCGAGCTGCTGCCTCTGCTCTCACAGCGTCTCTGACTTCTGCATAAAACATGAAAGGTGAGCAGAGAGCAGCGACAGATGGTGTCTAGGTGAAACAGAACTAGCTAAATGATAACTGTGACAAACGGCTCCATCCATAGAGGAAATCACACAAGAAAACAGAAAAAAGAGGGAACCAGATGTCCATCCTTAAACAAAAGAAACATTTTTAATCTGTTAAATCGTCTCTCATCCCTCTGAAACACCACAAACAGCTTCTGTCAAAAGCAGAAAAGATTTTCTGACTGTCTACCAGCAGCTGTTACCCTCCCTCTTTAACCTCCGTCACACTTTGAGTCAGTCTGTGACAGCTGAGAGGTTCAAAACATCAGGGGCAAACTGTGAGAGAAAAACATGCAGAGCGTTACATAAATAACTTTTTTGTTTTTAAATAATCTATAAAGAAAAGATGGACAGAGAGAGAGAGAGAGAGAGCTGTTAGAGTCTGAATGATGGTGGAGGCTTTGGTGTTACTACAGATCAGGTACAGGCACTCGTTTAGTCCAAAACACGCCTCAGGGAAAAACTGTCGGCTCATCCAGCACTCTTAACGATAAACGACTTTAAATCAGTTCATCCTTCTCTGTGAGCTGCAGTTAGCAAACACAGAAATGAGTTTAGATCCAAAGAGAAGCTGAATTCAGACCCCTCCATTCAGACCCCCAAAGGAGGGCCTGACGGTCTGTCACTAACAGGAACTCACACAGAGGCTTCACTCTGAGCTGACTGTTCCTGAAATCTAACTATCTGCATTTTTTTCCTCAAATTTTTTGATCAATATAACAATAAAATTATCATCATATTTTTTTATTTTTTGTTACCAAAGATAATTAAGATGTGAAAATAAATCTTTCAAATGAATGTGTGATTAGTTTGAGTAATTGGTATGAATGACAGATATTAAAATTGGTTTTTAGAGGGTTTTTTTTTCTTTATTTTCCCTTCAAAGTCAAAACTCTTAATTTATAGAAATAATTCTTTAATTGAGTTCAGATTTCTAATGATAATCATAGAATTCTAGATTTCAGAGATTCTGAGGTCAGAAACGTAATAACAAACTCAGAATTCTGAGAAATGGGCCAGAAGTCAAAATGTAACCACATGACTGTGGGATTCTTAGAATAAAGTCAGAAATTTAATTACAGAACCTAAACGTCTTTAATTAAAGTTAGACTTCTATTCTTTTATAAAGACTTCTAGAATTCTTAAATTAAAGTCAGAAATCTAATTTTCAATCACAGGATTCAAGAGGTAGAGTTCAAGAATAGAGTTAGAGTTCTAAATTTAATAATAAGATTCTTGAACTCTAGAAATAAAGTCAAAAAATTTAAATTAAAAATTTTCACTAAAGTCAAAGTTGTAAATTCTTTAATGAGGGACTAAGGAAAGATGCCTTTATCCTGGTCCATATGAAGTATGAGCTACTCTCTGAAAGAGGACATAAAATTGAAACCGATTTTCTCATGATTAACTCGTCATAACCGCCCTTACATTTGCTGACATCATCTGATAATTTATGACCCTCGTGGTTATTTTTGGTTGTGTTTCTTCATGGTTATAATAACTGCGCCTGATATGCTGCGCCTTATCTTAGCACAATGCTGTCTGTGTGCTTTAATCTGTAATAATCCATCATGTTTGATCAAACTGAGGACAGAACATTTTCTCATGGTCTGTTTTCACCTGCAGCTGTCTTGCTGTATAAATGCTGTGTCATGTTGTTGCTGTCTCTTTGTATAAATGCTGTCATGTTGTTTCTGTCTTGCTGTATAAACTCTGTGTCATGTTGTAGCTGTCTTTCTCTAAAAATGCTGTCATGTTGTTGCTGTCTCTTTGTAGAAATGCTGTGTCATGTTGTTTCTGTTTGCTCTATAAATGCTGTGTCATGTTGTTTCTGTTTGCTCTATAAATGCTGTGTCATATTGTTTCTGTTTGCTGTATAAATGCTGTCATGTTGTTGTTTTCTCTTTGTAGAAATGCTGTGTCATGTTGCTGTCTCGCTGTTTAAATGCTGTGTCATGTTGCTGTCTCGCTGTTTAAATGCTGTGTCATGTTGCTGTCTCGCTGTTTAAATGCTGTGTCATGTTGCTGTGTCATGTTTCTGTCTTGCTGTATAAATGCTGTCGTTTCTGTCTTGCTGTATAAATGATGTCGTTTCTGTCTTGCTGTATAAATGCTGTCATGTTTCTGTCTTGTTGTATAAACTCTGTGTCATGTTGTTTCTGTCTTGTTGTATAAACTCTGTGTCATGTTGTTTCTGTCTTGCTCTTTAAATGCTGTGTCTGTTGTTTCTTTTTTTTTGCTGTATAAACGCTGTGTCATGTTGTAGCTGTCTTTCTCTAAAAATGCCGTGTCATGTTGTTTCTCTCTTTGTAGAAATGCTGTGTCATGTTGTTTCTGTTTGCTCTATAAATGTTGTCATGTTGTTGCTGTCTCTTTTTTGAAATGCTGTCATGTTGTTTCTATTTGCTGTATAAATGCTGTGTCATGTTGTAGCTGTCTCTTTGTAGAAATGCTATGTCATGTTGTTGCTGTCTCGCTGTATAAATGCTGTGTGATGTTGTTGCTGTCTCTTTGTATGTTTGTTTCTTCTTTATATAAATGTGAGTCATGATGTTGCACTGTTTCAAATTTAGACAGTCATAAATTAAGTGAGCAACTTGGAGGCACTTTACCCACCAGGAACATGAAACCAGTAGGACTAAGATCTGAAAGCTGGACCACTACAGGACTGAGAATAGTAGCCGGTCTAGAGGAAAATTTCATAAAGAAACATTTAGTGATAAAATCAAACTAAAATATAAAATCCAGTTCAAATAAATTCATTTGAACACAAACATCATAAAGTAAGCATAGATGAGTTAACATATCCCTGACTGAAAACCCCACCCCAACCCTCTACGAAGTCCGTAAGAAACCCTCTACATCAGGCACTTGTTGATTTGTCCATAACGACTCCACACCGCCCAATTAGAGAGAGTGAGCAGCCCTCTGCCTGCTAATCAGCTGCTCTCATTTAATTAGTCCGGTCTTCGCGCCTCTCTTTAGCCTCCTCTTTGGCCCAGCCTTCTCCTCCTCATCTGCGCTCCGGGCGCTGCGGTGGACACCAGGGGAACTCAGTTCGAAGTCGTCCTGGGCGAGCGCCGGATCGTCAGGTGCCACAGGCTGCGGGGCCGGGTAGTTGGGCTGGTAGTAGCGATACGGATCATCCTCCTCCGCCTCACCGTAGTTTTGGAAGACGTTGGACGGCAGTTGGACTGCAGATACAGCACCACGGTCAGTGACTTCCTCACCCTCTGCGGCGAAAACCAACCAGGCAGCGAAGCGAAGCCAGAACACCAGTCAGACAGTCAGTGAGCCCAAAACAATGATGGAGCACCACCAGCAGCACAGGGAGGGGGGTGGATCGTTGAGTTTTGATTGGGTTAAAGGAGGAAGGGGGCAGGAAAAGGAAGGAGCAAGAGACACACAGATGAGGGTTACCAGGGGTTACCAAAGGTTATTAAAGGTCACCAGAAGGTCACTAAAAGTCACCAGAAGGTTACTTAAGGTCACCAGAAGGTTACTAAAGGTCAGACATTTAGAGCAGGATTAGGACACAGAATATTTGAAGGATTATTGACGGAAAATTTCAAAAAGTTCACAAAGTTTGGGCCTGATGTGAGAAGTTTTGTGCAAACATTTCAGATTTATCAGATGATGATTAGAAGAGTCAACCATTAAAGGGACATTTCAGTGTTTTTGAGGTCTGGTTGTTTAAGTTGCACGTCACCAGCACATAAACTAGGTGACAGTTTTCTGCAGACAGGTACTGCGACATGTAAGTGGTCCTCTTGATTTGTTACCATTAGCTCAAAAGCTACACAGTTAGCATGGAGGAGTGGCCTCTCTCTCTGTAAACTTCAGCACACAAAGGTTTCCATGTGTGTGGGCTACAAATGGCATGTCATGGTCTCTGTTAGGATTACTGCTTAAATAGCCTGGCTGTCATTTCATCTGTTTTGAAGTCCTCAGACCTGAACAGTTGCACTCAGCTCCATCTGCAGAAAACTGACGCTGATTCAAAGGGCTGAGCTGACCTACATCCACCGTTACTGAAACAACTACAGACCTGTAACTCCTGCAAGCCTGCTTCAAAAACACTGAAATATCCCTTTAATTCACTTTTTTAAATTCACATTTTCAGTTATTGAATTAAATTGGTATTATTGATTCAATATTTTAAAACTGCGTGCAGGATCTTTCTTGAAACGTGCGATGAGTTTCAGGTTTATTTTTGTTACTCCAGGTTATAAATTTTAGTAAGTGCTTTAAAAAAGAGGCATCGGGTTCTCGTAATCTAGAAGACAAAGCCAGAAAAGGACGGAGGTGTCAGTGTGAGGACTAACAAGCCCTCTGGTTCAGAGCTTTTCTGTGTTTCTGTAATTAATGTAATTAAGATAGTAAATGACGGACAGCACGGGCAGAAAGAGGTTGGGCTGAAGCTGCTGCAGCCACAACTTTCATCACCAACAGCAGTTTGCAGCCTGCTCACTGAACCTGCTGCTGTTTCTGTACGCAGCTCAGAGCTCACTGATACCCTGGATTTAAAACAGGGGAGACAGGCAGAGAGACAGACAGAGAGAGAGACAGACAGACAGGCAGAGAGATAAACAGGCAAAGAGAGACACAGGCAGAGAGAGACACAGACAGAGAGACAAACAGGCAGAGAGAGACATAGGCAGAGAGAGACAAACAGGCAGAGAGAGACATAGGCAGAGAGAGACAAACAGGCAGAGAGAGACATAGGCAGAGAGAGACAAACAGGCAGAGAGAGACATAGGCAGAGAGAGACAAACAGGCAGAGAGACAAACAGGCAGAGAGAGACAAACAGGCAGAGAGATAAACAGGCAGAGAGACAGACAGGCAGAGAGAGACAAACAGGCAGAGAGATAAACAGGCAGAGAGACAGACAGACAGACAGACAGACAGACAGACAGACAGACAGACAGACAGACAGACAGACAGACAGACAGACAGACAGACAGAGAGAAACAGGCAGATAGACAGACAGACAGACAGACAGGAGAGAAACAAAGAGAGGATTCAGTACAACATGCAGACAGTACTCACATGACCACCTTGCAGACTGCCAGCTGCACAGTTCCACCTACAGGCTGCTGTTGACCTTTAACCTCAACACAAATCAGGGGTTTGAGGTCAAACAGCAAACTCATGCATTTAAAGATGAGTCATGATGGGTTTCCTTTACCAGTATCAGAGATAGGTTGAATAGTCTTTACATGTTCTCAGGGTTTAAAAAAGTCGGGATGAGCTGATTTATGACTAAGAATTTGGATTTATTCAGTTCTACTGCTCCAGCTATACACCTTGTCCCAAAAGTTCATGCACCCTAATGGGCAACACTTTTGTCTGTTTGTCTCCAAAATGGGTTGCACCTGGTCAGCCAGGTGTTGCGAGGTTGTTTAATTAGTTCATCTGTTTGTGATTGGCCTATAAATTTCTTGGTTGACTATAAAGCATGTCACTGAGAGAAACTTTTTGGTAGTGTTGCCGTGATGGCCAAACAAAAATCTGGAAAAGCTGCATTTTCAAAGCCTCAAGTCCGTGCTCAAGCCATTGCCTTGCGCAGGGCAGGGAAAACTTGCAGGGAGGTCTCTGAGGACCTTGGCAGAAGCATACGATGGGTGAAGAAGTGGTGGCAGAGATACCAGAGTTGTGACTCCCTTGAAGACATGCCCCGTGCAGGACTCCTCAGTTCTGAGTTTGAGGGCTAAGGACCTCGTCCGCAAGGCCAAGGGAAAGAGATACCAAACCTGTCGCAGACTCAGTCGAAGACTGAAGAATCTTGGGGAAGCAGTCTCTAAGAGTACCATCCATCGTTTTCTGACTGAAAAACTGGGTCTGAGAGCATACAGAAGACAGTGGATTCCTCGCCTTACCAAACTGCAAAAAGAAAAGCAGCTTACTTACGCTAAGAAGTATGCTAAAATGACCCCAAGAGACTGGAAAAACTGGGTTTTCTCTGATGAGTGCCCTCTCTACTTATTTCCAACTCCCAACAGCCAAAAAGACCGCATTTACACTGACAATCGACTGGAAGTACCACCTTCTGAACAGGTCAAGTTCAGCGCCCATTGCATGGTCTGAGGGGCGATGTCATCTTCAGGGCTGTCTGAGTTGCATGTTGTACCCCAGGGCACCACCATCAACACTGAGTATTATGTTAAGAACATTCTCCAGCCAGTGCTACTTCCCATACTCACCAGAAAGAAGAAATCGGGGCCCATCAAAGCTAGGAAGATGTTCAACAGGCGTGTGGAAATGGTCTTCGTGCAAGATGGTGCCTCTGCACATACTGCTTGTACAACTCAGCAGTGGTGTTCTGAGCAGCTTCCTGGCTTTCTGCACAAAGAGGAATGGCCACCCAACTCCCCGTACCTCAACCCGACTGAGAACTGCTGGGGTATCCTGAACAGTCGGGTCTTCCACAGCTCATCCCCTACCACCATGAAGCAGCTCAATGCGAGGGCTGTGCAGGAGTGGGGCAGCATTGAGCCTTCTGTTCTGAAGAACTTAGTTCATTCTGTGCCCGACAGGCTGAGGGCAGTAATTAAGATGCAGGGGGGGGGGGGGGGTTACACTGGCTTTTGAGCAAATGCATTCTGTTGAAAATTCACAATCTGAATTGACTTTTTCTGTGGTGCATGAACTTTTGGGACATGGTGTAAATCTCTGAGACTTTCATTTCCCCTGAGTTGCTGTCTAACACATAGTCTGAGTTATCTGCGAGCTGAAAACAAAAGCTGGCAGCAGCTCTGATGAAGAATTCAGTCATGGTGGTGTTTTAAAGAGTTTTAGAGATCAATATGCATGACAGAAAACCCTCCATGAAGCATCCTCACAGAGATTAAACCCACTCCCACAAAATGGACTCAATGAAAAGTCACATTCATGACACGTTAAGATGCAGAATCCAAGTTTGAGTTTCATGACGTGTGAAGGAGATCGTGCAGATTCAACTAACCTCTGCATGAAAAAAAAAATACCTTAAAGGGTCAGTTCACACAATTTAACCTAAACAGTCCCAAAGTTTTGTTTGCAGACACTTGGAAGAATTCATTATTCAGATTCTTCACTTTGCAGGAATGGATCAACTCATACATTATGTTTTATTTTTCAAAAAGCTGCTCTGACTTTTTCATTAAAAAATTAATGATTTAAAACAGTGAGATTCAGCCACTCCAAAAAAAGTGAAACCCATTTATCCTAGAATGATCTTTAACTGCACAAATATTTCACAACCACAAAAACATGAAAAAAATAAATAAATGAAATAAGCAAAAATTTCAATGATCACTTATGAAAATGCCAAAAACATTTCACAAAACAGAAAAAAAAGTGAAGTGAAAAAATATTAAACCAAAGTAAAAGGAGTGAATAATAAGGTTACAATACTGAAAAAACGACAAATGAAACGGAAAATGTTTCACAAAATTTTCATAAAATGCGCAAATATTAAATAACATGGCAAAAATTATCAATCAAAAAATATTTTTGATTCTGGAAATATTCAGTGAAATTTAAAACCATGAAAAACATGAATGCCAAAATATTTTAAGTTATTTATAAAATGTAGAAAAATCTGAAAATAAAGAAATTCAAAAAATTTTTTTGAAATAAAAGAAGTCAATTTAACATGTTTAAAAAACAAACTGCTTGAGGAAGTGAATATTTGAGAGCAACATGAAAGTTTTTTCTCAATGCAGCATTTCACAAAACTATAAATAACTTGTGAAGTGTGATAAAATTTACAGAATGAAAAAGCATGTATGAAAATATTTTCTATAATATGAAATTATTAAAAAAAAAATTAAAACATTCCTCATATGAAAAAAACCATTCACATACACCTTCTACATTTTTTACATTTTAAGTTCTGTGAAATGTTTTTGCATTCCATGAAATTTGTCTACATTTTAAACAATTTTAAAAAATGAAGTGAAAAGTTTATAAACATGAGCAGTTCAACATTTGTGCAGTTGACCTTCAGGGCCACCGTAACCACCTACTATGTACTGATCCAAAGGTTACAACTCCATGATTCTGATGAAAAAATAAAATAATAAGATGGAGATCTTTAACATCTTCTGATTTTTGCTTAATTATGAGAGATTTAACTGTTTATGCAGAAAAAGCATGTTTACATTACTGCTCTGATATAAGTGTGTGGTTTTTTTTTTATCCTTTTATGATGATTTGTGTGAACTGACCCTTGTAGAGCTGAATGGATGTTAAATTTATCAAAGCTTGTTTGGATGTTTGAAATTCTCCAATCATCAAAAGAATCAATCAGCCACTGTAAAATGTGAACCTATGAACTGGATTCTTCACGTGTCTGGAAGCAGAATTCTGCATCTTCACAGCGATTATATTTGAAGGTGTTTCACCTTCAAATACTCGGCGCCTGATGAATGACTCCGGTGCAGCCTGTTTAACTCATCGGCAGCTTTTCAACGTGAAGAGAAAGCGGCTGAATGAAGCAGTTCACTTGCTGACCTTCAAACCAAAAGACTCTCTGCTCTGAAAGCTGAAACACTTCACATCTCAATGAGCTGAAGGGCTCAAAGGAAGACTTTCCTTCAGCTCACAGGGAGCGTGTCACCAGAATATAACCGCAGAAGAAGAAATCTGACTGAGCTTATCTTTCATACACAGATTTGCTTCCTGGGGACTTAGTTTTTAAAGCCTCCTTACGAACCTCCGACATTGTAGCCCACACACGAGTTCTGGTCGCAGTACCCTGGAGGTCCAGCAGAGCCAACAGGACCAGGAACCCCAGGCCGACCAGGGGTCCCTGGGTTTCCAGGTCGTCCTGTGGTACCCTGGCTGCCTGGTCTGCCCTGCCCTTGCGCACCTGGAGGTAAAGGGGGAGAAGCCTGTGAGAGAAACACTTCGAGGATTAGACTGGTGAGATACGGGTCGGTGTAGTTTGTTTTACCAGGTGATCCTGGGGGTCCTCTGGGGCCCTGGACTCCAACACCTTGAGATCCTTTCTCGCCCTTTTCTCCTGGTTGACCTGGGCACACAAGTGAAACACACATTTTAAATCCTCATCTGGTTCCTTTCAAACACAGCCCTCTGCTTGTTCTTCTCACCTCTCTCTCCGGGCTGTCCATTCTGTCCATTCTGTCCTGGGAAGCCTGGTCTTCCTGGAGGTCCCTGCTCTCCCTGGGCCCCTGGAGATCCCTGTCTTCCAGGCTCTCCTGGGGGTCCTGGTACAGTCCGGATGGAGATGGGTGGACTGGGGGGGCTGTTCAGGATGGAGTTGTAGCGCTCCATGTGGCCTGGAAACGAGAACATGTTTTTATCCAGTGGACTATCCGCTTGTTAAGTGGTGACGTCACTACACTGTTTCCGGGTCCAAGTCATCTTTGATTCCCGCATTTTCAATACGCCACAATGCTGTGTCCCTCGCTGTTTTAACAGGACAGAGACAAAGACGGACGATCATTTATCCTTTTTTAGGTTTCCATGCGACCTCAAAAATATTGCAAAAGAATTCAAAAATACATAATTCACTGTTCATTCACTATTGTTCAAAGTTATGAAAGCCACAAATAACACTGGGTTACTCCTCTGTAAACGACACCTAACTTAGAGCCTATGCTGAGCAGTGGTCATGTTCATTTCTCAAACTCACAAGGTGATGAAATAACGTACTGGCCTCTTTAATCGTCAGTATGTTGATACGAACTGAAACAGACAAGATTCATCACGTATTGATAGTCGGCACGATATTAAAGTACCTCCAACTTACGAGCCTGCATCTGAGCCAGTATACTCATAATATGACAGCTGGTTAGTAATCTTTAATGACCTCATTGGCCCTCAAATACCTTTTCACATACACTCTTGTGTTTAGGAATGTACAGATTTCAGTTACGCTCAGTCCGATCTTATTCGCTAACACCCAACTCAGCTCAACTTTGTATTCTCTCTTCTTCATTGGAGCCTGAACTGTACCCTTTATCATGCCTCCAGGGAGAACACACACACACTCGAAACTCAGTTTGAGTTAAAGGAGTTTAGCCTCTTTTTAACCCTAATTGAAGAATCAGCGAAAAAAGAAGTGATTGTAAAAAGATTGACCGGTTCTGCCATTATTTCTCTGCCAAGTCATAATAGAGCGTGACTTTGTTTGGACCCGGAAATGGATGAAACGTCACGGATGACGTAGGACTTAAGCAGATTGGATTATAGGACTTCAGAGGTCAAAACCAACAATGAAGATCTTTCTGTTTTCCAGTTAAATCCAAACCCTTCCCATAGAGCCAACAGGCCTGAAGGTCACAATTCAGCTGTTATGATGTCTTTATTTCCAGTATGACTGAACTGGACTCACTCTGAATGAGCTGCTCACAGACCTGCCGGGCGATGGCCTGAACCGAGGTTGTTGACTGGAGGTCACCCTGCAGACACACGACTCAAATCAACTTTATTAACATCAGATCTTTTCAACAGTCAGTTTTAAAAAGTTCCTTCTCATCAACAGATTAATACAGATGAGACAGAAAGCTTGTGTAATGAAAGAGAGGATTACATCTGAGTGTCGTCTTCATATAGAGGAATAAAAGTCAATTCACCATATGATTGTTACAGATCTTCACAAGACTAATGAGGTCATCACGTAAAGATCTCCTAACTGATGGGCCTCAAACACAAAGGTTCTCCTATAGCTCCACCCCCTGACAGGCCAATTAGAGAGAAGGGGGGTTCTCTTAAAGAGACAGCAGCTAAAACAAAATGTTTCAGACGGAGGCTGAAAATCACGTAAAGGTATTATGGAAGCACCAGAGGTACAAAATAAAGATTAAAAAAGGCACATTACACCATCTTTATCTCAGATAAACAAAAAAAGCTGTGTTTGGCTGATGGACGTGATGCTGACAGATGAAACGATTAAGATGAAGCATGTGCAGTGAAAATAAAAGAGGCCCACAAACGTTTTCCTGAGGAACACCTTCATTAAAATCAAGTATTTAAGACTCACAATTATTACTGACATTCTTATAAAAGTCTTTCCTGTTTACAAGAATCCAAATATGCTGAGATTTTAAAGTGGAGGGAGTTTGTTCCTTGCTGAAACAAAACAAAGCAGACAGAGACACTCACCCGTTCACCTTTCTCCCCCTTTCCCCCCGGAGGACCCTGAAACAACGAGCAAAGGGAGAGAAGTGATGAAAATGACAATTAAATGAGAACACATCAAATTTCAGCTCCTGTCCTGACACAAAAACAAACACATTTCATTTGACCATAACATAACGTCTTTCTTCTTCTTTAAATGTTTCCTAGAACCTTAATGAATGGCCTTTGCTTGCAATCATTTTTTATGAATAAACCTGACTCATCTTTCAAAGTCTGTCCACAGAGGGCGCCAGAAACCACACAAGATTAAAGATCTGAACATTTACTTTGAATTAAACATTTTGTGTTTGATCTTTACTGTTTTCATAAACTTAAAACCACTTTTTTCTGCTATTGAAACAACTGGTTAGAGCAGGAAACTAAACAGCTGGATTGAGACCAAACTGTCAGCAGGTAAACTCTCAAACCTTCAGTGTTTTGTTTTTGCTGATCTTTTTTATCGCTGCATTCGGGACATTAAAAACATCTTCACGTGAACAGTACAACAACCTAAACAGGATGGTTTATTTCCTCTGCTGTGCTCACATTAGTAACTGTACTTCACAATATTTGGTTGGTGGTAGAAAGGCCTTTTTGCAGTCCACCCTCACGTATTTCTTCCCTCATTGAGGTGTAAAATAATCTGTCAGCGGTTTGCTTCCTCCCTCTGAATCTCAAACAGGCTTTATTTCTCTCAACATTTTAATCAACCAGGGTTTAGATGTTTGGATTTCCTCTCTGTAGGTGACGAGCTGTGAGCTCAGCGCACAAACAGATGGTGAGAGGAAGTCCCTCTGATGCATCCACAGTCTCACCGGTGGCCCCAGCTCCCCCTGTTTTCCCGGAGGTCCTGTGAACCCTGGAGATCCTGGAGCCCCTGGGGATCCCTGCAGAGACACAAGCAGACAGCAGGAGACAGATCAGCCTGCAGCTTTGTGGGCACAGTGGTGCAGTTGGACACGCTGCATGGACAGATTTGCATTAAACAAACAAAATGTGGAGTAAACTTGTGGTTTTAAGGGAAAATTTAAGATCTGGGCTGGTTTTTGGTGCATATTCAGGTCACTTTGCTCAGTGAAGTGGCTTCAGCAAAACACCAGAGACATGCATTCAACATTTCCCTGTATGCAGATGACACATTGGTTTGCAAAAAGCTTCAAAATGTAAAGACATTACAATCACTTACGATGGTTCCTGCCGGGCCCGGTCTGCCTGGTGGTCCGTCTTTACCTGTAAGTCCCTTTCAGGAAGAGAAGGACAGAGGTATGCTCAGACAACTTCTCAGAGTACATGCAACCAAAACGGTTCCATATGTAAAAATTAGAAAGATTTAGAGCAGATTTTTGGGGCTAACAGTGTTGGCATGATAGGAGCTGTAACATTAGCAGGTTAATGTTATGGTTGGTTTGAGAAGACTCACTCTGGCTCCTGCAGGTCCTTCTCGTCCCACACTTCCAGGTCTGCCAGGGATTCCCTGAAACCGACCGACCACAGAGAGGGGTTACTGCAGGTTACGTTTATCCAACATTTATCCCACTAATACATTGACTAAATTAAACTGTTTCTTTATCCCCATTTCCACATTTTCAGTTTAACATTTTGTTTTTCAGTCACATGGCCAAGAGATTTCTTGTAGATCTTCAGCAGTCCACCACATCTCCTTACACATTCTCTCTGCTTCCGTCAGAAGCAGAGAGAATGTCTTTTTTTTTTTTTTTAATTCAAACTTTAATCTTCAAGTTAGAATTTCTCAAAAAATAAACTCTACATTCTGACATTGATTCTCAGAGTCCAGACATCTTTTGGTCAGGGTTCCAAGATCACATGTAGAATTTTAACTTTAATCTCAGAGTTCAAAAATCACGTTTCTGACTTTGTGCGTCAGGATTTTGACTTTGACTCAGGAATTCCAAAAAAAAAGAAGTTAAAATCCTGTCTTTATTAGAGTTTAAAAATAGTTTAAATTTTATGTTCTTGTGAGTTTTTATGGTTTTTTTTTAAATATTGAAAAAGAATGGGGATGCAAAATTTTGTGAATTTTCAAAGTTGGAAACTTTGCATGGGAATTTTATGAAATTAACAGGAAATAATGGGAAATTTTTTGTGAATTTGTATCAACTGACATTTTTCTGGTCACATAAATGTATAAATATTAAAAAAAAATGTTTTGTCATAAGCAGACATGTATGCAAATGTCTCTAATGCAATAATTTTAAATTAGGCTGATAACAAGAAAAACAAAAGTTGACGGCAACAAAACCCTAATAATTTCAAATATTCTTGAGCTAAAATTACTATGAAAGTTTTAAGGACACTTTCCTGAAATGAACTGGAAATTTTCCTCCACTTTGCATCTCTTATAAAGAAACAAAAACATTTTTTTACTGGCCTCACATCCAAAACATGTATTTTTCATTCATCCTTTTACCCTTCTGAAAAGCTTTATTAGTGTTTTAAGGCATCAAAATGTTCCATAACTGCCAGAAACCAGTCAAACTTGGTGTTTATTACAGGACTTGGAGTTTTTGTCTCACAGTGTGTGAATGGTGTTGATCTTTACTTGCTTTTGAGGGTCACAACTTTTACATGCCTGAATTTGCAGCATGTCTATTTTTTTTCAACTCATGTCCGTTCCTGCTAAAGGACGAAAGGCCAAACCTGCACACAGCCTCCACCTTCTCATTCACAGTCACAATCTCCAGGCTCTGAAGTCATTTTTTCCTGACTTCCTCTTGAACTAACAACCATCTCATAAAAGCAAGCGTGGCACGAATGCAGAAAATAATTAGCTCTGTGGCAGAAAACTGTGCCGCTGCAGAAACAAAGCAACAGAAATACATTTTAGCATCAGAATTCAACCTTTTGCAAATGGCACCATTATTCAAAAACTGACAACTACTTGTTCCTGAAAGGTCAGAGCAGTCTGAGTCATTTACAGGAGAGGGATAACCACTGCTGGAGAGACTTCTCCAACAACAGATCTGTCCGAAACAGGCCGCTGCTCCATTCCCTGTCACTTTAAATGTTCAGGTTTCACATCTCTTAAAAAAAAAAAAAAAAAACCTCACTGAAAATAAAGCCTGTTTTAGACTGTCAGAGACCTTCAGGACCCAGAACGAGGGGCAGGAGAAAAACAAGACATTTATAACTCAGGTTATCCATGCAGATAGATGCTGGTGTCATTAAACTGCAGATCAGAGCAGATTTAGAGTTGAGCTCAATGACCTGCGTTCCCTCAGTTGGCCAGCAGGGTGCGACTCACTTGTTTGTGAGAAGATAACCTTCCCTCTAATTTGATTTATTACTCAGTTTTATGTTTTGAAAACATCTAATTCAGTTAACATATCCATCTGGGGGAAAAGACACAAGAAGGTGGGAAACACTTTGGGGGGCGTGGCTACAAATTGATAAGCAGAGGTCACAAAAGTTGATTCAATGAGAAAACTATTTTACACAAACTTCTCACCTGGGCCGTCAGCTATGCTCCGTCTGAATTAATCCACCTCTCATTAAGTACTTAATGGCTATAGAAACCATCTTATTATAATAAGAGACGCATAAGTGCAGTATAAAGAGCCGCTGCATCACAGATAGATAACAGTTGTAGCCAGAATAAATGCCTTTACTGAAGAAACAAAGCACGGGTGCACAAGTCTCCTTCTACTGCAGCTAGAGCTGCCACACACAAAACAGCATCAACAACGGCTCATGGCCCAAATACACTTTACGTCTCTGGCTTTGATAGTAAATTTGCAACCAAATCTATTTCTTCTTCTCCTCCTTCATCCATTGTGGGTTGACTAAACAGCTATTAAATCTACACAAATATATTTTTGCTTGTTCAACTCGCCATGGATCAGTTTGCTGGTTAACACAGTCTTTATCCAAAGTGTGTGAATACACTGACATTACAGTACGCCTGTTAAATGGCCTTGGTGTTGTCAACTTAAAATCTGATTGGTTAAAACAACAGTTTGATTGACACTTGTTTTATGCTACAGGGCCCAAAGAACTGATAATGAAGGCCTCCAGGCAGATTTCTTTGACCCTAGCAACAAATGATGGCTGAATTGTGATTGGATGAATGCTTTTATATGAAAAATACATTTGGAAGCAGCGCAACTACGGGAAAGCTATGAGAGGAAGCCAACAGACCGTTTGAAAGTATTGAATTAGTAAACAAAAAAAATAAAATAACATAAGTCTGTTATTCAGAAATTTTTGGGCCAGCAGAGAAGACTGGCTGTATGACTGCAGTGACCCTATATAACTTGGTCACCTACTTCCTCATCTGGCTGAACACCGAGGATTACCAAGACCTGCCGAACCCAACCGCAGCCCAACACCAACCACATTATCTAAGTGTGTCAAACGAGCTATGTGAAGTCAGTAATCAGACCAGATGAGCTGTTTACATGCATTTTAATGGGCTGATCTTGTGCTGACTAAGCTCATAGTCAGATCTCTGAGTCTGTATGTAATCCACTGAGTGATTCTGGCTCACACTCAAAGGAGAACTTTGTTTCAGATGCTCCAGGTGTTTATATTTACCTGAGCTCCTTGTTGTCCTGCGTCACCTTTCTGACCTCTCTCTCCTGGAGAACCCTGCACATTAAAAAAGTTTAAACATTTTTCTGTTTGCATGAAGGCGTTCATAGAAAAGAAATATAATAACCAAACCATGTAACTTTATCTCAACAGCAAGACTGAGAAAAAGGAAACACCAGATTTATCTTACAGGAGGTCCGATGATGGAGCGCCCACTGGGTCCCTGTGGTCCCTGAGGTCCTGGAGGTCCTGCTACACCAGTATCACCTACTGGACCAGTTGGCCCCTAGAAAGAGAGAAGAGAGAGAGAGAGAGAGAGAGAGAGAGAAGAGAGAGAGAGAGAGAGAGAGAGAGAGAGAGAGAGAGAGAGAGAAATAATAATTATAATTTCTATAATAAAGTCAGATTTGTTGATTTATATCAGAATTTTACAATGAAAATCAGGATTCAAAATTTTATTTTGACAATTTAAGATTAAAATCAATATTTGAAGATTTAAATTGAATTTTTTGGGTGAAAGTTTTTTTTCTATCGCAATTATGTTGGATAAAAGTTGGAATTTATTTTTTTTTTTTGGCAGTCAGAAACTGAAGATTTACACTGTATACACTGATTTGTACTTTTTTTTTCAGATGAAAGTCAGAATTTAAAAATTTAAAATTTAAAATTTTATTTTATCTATTTTTTTATGCCAGAATTCAAAGATTGAAATTGGAATTTTCATCTTTAAGGCAGAATCTGAAGATTTCTATTTATTTATTTATTTATTTATTTTTTTAGATTAAAGTTGTAATTAAACTTTCACCACAGACTCCCCGGAGGAAAACTTGACATTTTAGAATTTGGCTCTTAAAGTTTGAATTCTATAACTTAGGATGAATTTTGATGATGTAAATCTGAATTCAAATAACAAAGTCAGAATCCTGGGATTTAATTTTGTGTGTGTGTGTGGGGGGGTCAGAATGTTGATATTAAAGTTAAAATTAGTAGATAAAGTACAACTTTGACCTTTATTTCAAAATCAAAGATTAAAATCAGAATTCTGAGAAAAGTTCAAACTTAAAGAAGTGAAGTGTCCCTTTTTCTTCTTGGGCAGTGAAATGATGGTATGATATCAGTAACATTTGAGCACAGTTTGTTCTTCAGGACGTTCTCTGTGCGGTGAGTGACAGACAGAGGAAAGTCTTTTAAATGTGTGGACATGAAGCTACTCATCTTTAAATCATTCTTTGTGTCGTTCAGTAATGTCTACATTTCCTTCACTTCAGAGAGTTATTATCAGAAACCACAACAACATCCACACAGTCACAACTCTCTCCCTCTGGATTCATTTGGTAGCTTCAATTCATTCACTTGCATTCTCTGGATAACTGCCTCTCACCGGACTCTGGACTCACCATCATTGTTTCATTTGGTTCAATAAATCCCCTTAAACCTGCTTCCTCTGCCCCTGCCTTGCTTTTGGGTTCAGCTACAAACAGTTTGTTTTACACAAACCATCACAAAATGAACAAAAAGATCAGGAAGTGGTTTATCTTTCACACTGATGAATGTGTGGCGGTGTGTGTGTGCTTTCCTGTCGCAGCTTGCTATGTGATGAAATCGTGTGAGCGCTTATGGAAACATGAGAAGAGACACCTCCTCGGAAACCAGCGTCAGCAGAATCAGAGGAAGAGATTTATAACACGGATAAAAAGCCTGAAATCAGACCACTGAGTTTTGAAGTCTGCCTCAAAATGTCTTCGAACATTTATGAAAACCCGATGCTGATGATGAGCATGAGGTACAGCAAAGGAGACCTGAGAGACGGAGAGAAGGTGGAGAGGGTGGTGGACATCTACGAGAGCGGGGATGCTTTCACTGACCGTAAAAAAGACTGTCTGAGAAGGGAGGGTGGTAAGAAGCAGCCAAGCGCTAACCAATTTAAACTTACTATGACTTTATTTCAAATAAAGTATGTAGAGGCTTTTTTCATTTATATTGTGACTCGTCTTAGTCTGCAGTCTGTGTGCCCTCTGTTTTCATCCATCCCTGGGTTTCATTTCAAACTTTTCAACTTCTTTTTTCCACCAGATCCATGCCTGTCCAGTCCCCGCTCCGTCGCAGACTTTTAAACCTCTACTTATTCCGATGTCTTAGAAATCCCTGAATGTGTCTGTAAACTGATCAAAGCGCTCTGTGCTAAAAACAGGAGCAGATATTCATCAGAGGGTCATCTTCACAGAAGGATCTCTGTTTCATGACATGTGGGAGGGGGGAGGACTCAAACACCAAGGTCTTGAAGCCAATCAGAGGAAAGGGGACTTGTTGAGTGGGGAGCCTTAAAGGGACGGTAGCTAAAACAAAATGTTTCAGACGGAGGCAGTAAATCACATAACGATACTACAGAGGCAGAAGAGGGACAGAATAAAGACTAAAAAAAAAAGGGCACATTACCCCCTCCTGAATCTAACTGGCTCTGTTCACTGTGTTTCAGTGCTGTAGGTAGTTTCATTGAAAAGGAGAGTGGACAGTAGCGTGCTACCTGCTCCACAAAGGTTCATGTGAACATCCATCAAACCCTCTCAGCTGTGATCCTTGTCTGTTTTCTTCCTCTCAGGATCAGACGGTCTGAAATGTCCTCCAGCTGTCCACAGAAACCCTTTCAGAGCCTCCACCCTGCTCCTGGCTCTGCTGTGCCTCCTGCTGGTGGCAGTGGTTTCTGTTGTTCTGCACAAATTCTGTGAGGAGCTTTATTTCTTGAGCTTTAAAAAGTGCTTTTATAAACGCCTCTACATATTTTACTGTACACTCCTTCCCTGTTTTTTACCTATGGAATAAAGACTTGCTCAGGAGGACTTATGAAGCCAGCTCTGAGGAGCAGCAGGTCAGGTACGCCAACCTGAGTGGCAGCTTCTGTCTGTCACAGGACAACGGCTCAGGTGAGAGAGGTTTAAAGAGGAAACCCTGGACTCTGGCTGAAGTGGAGGTGGGATTCGTCACTGTCTGAGTTTATTTCTCCTTTACAGGTCATTGGAGCAGATTTGGGTGCAGCTGTTACTTCATATCGACTGAGCTGAAAAACTGGTCTGAGAGCCAAGCAGACTGTGTGAGGAGAGGAGCAGACCTGGTGAGCATCAACACCAGAGAGGAGGATGTGAGTAGAAACACCTTTAATAGATCTGTGAGCATTTAAAGTCTGAGAAACTGTTTGGGAATTTTCATTTCCTGTTCAGAAAAATGAAACTTTTAATGCTGTGTTCACAGCAAATACAAATCAATTCATTCTGAAGAGTTCTGCTGTGATGCTGGGCTTTCTGAAGGGCTGTGAATGTGGTTTCTGCTCTCTCTGCACACAGCTTCTGGTGGACACTCCAGATTTGAAGACCAGAGATTGTTGCTTGGATAAAAAACAGTAAACAATATGGTTCCTCACAGGAAACCAGGCTGTCAAGATAAAAGCCTTTTTTAAAAGAAGGTCAAATTTTATGAGATAGAAGGACATGATCAGGAGATATTAAATTCTTTACTTTAAGAGCTGAAGTGTCATGATGTTGATTTTTAAAGTAGATGCAATGAGATATAAAATTTCTCCATTTTGAATAAAAAAACCCTGAAATCTGTGATAACAGTTTCCCCCTTCAATCTTCAGGATTTCCAGGTACAATAAAACAGTTTCCACTTTCATTCCCTGTGAGTTTTTCTCTAAAGGAGACAACCTGAAAACTGGATTCAGTATTTCTGATTATTATTGCTTTGTGTATTGATCAGAAGTTTCTCAGACGGCTGAACGGACACAGAGCTTCATGGATCGGTCTGAAGGCAGTGGAAAAGAAGAACTGGAACCATGACCTGAAGGGAGGCTGGGAGTGGGAGTGGGTGGATGTCTCGAAGTCTCAACACCTGTGAGAAGTTTTACGTGACTAAAAACTGTTTCTTTGCTTTGAGATATGAGTGTGGAGAACAAACGTGTCTTTTCTGCTCCTTCCACAGGTCCTGGAGGAGCAACGAGAGCATGACGGCTATGAAAGCCGCCGTGGTTTACATGGACGAAAGCGGAAGACTGGCCCAAACCACGGCCGGGCTGAGAGGGTGGATATGTGAGAAACAGATTAACACAGAGTCTGTTTTGTAGACTCGTGGGCAAGCTTTATCTACTGGTCCTTCCTTCATGCTTCTTGTTTAAAGACTTCCTGAGAAGTGGTCGATAAACGTTCGTCTGAGTCTCTGTTCATATCTCAGGCACTTCTCTCCTCTGTAAGGATTTGGTCTGGTGCTCCCAGCCCAGCATGGCTCTAAATCTCTACCAGACTCTTCTCCTCTGTTGCTCCCAAATGATGGAGTGAATAACCCAACTCATTAAGATCCACAGAGTCCCTTTCTACTTTGAAGAGAGGTCTGAAGACTCACCTGTTCAGGGAACACTTTGGACCTTAATCTGACCCTTCTCCTCTTTGTCCTCAGGGGTCAGAATAGAAGGTCTCAGACTGAGCTCTTAACAAATGAAAGCACTGAATATTGATTTCTCCTGAATGTTGAATTCTAGTTGTGGCTGATATTTAGATAGAATACATGAAAAAAAAAAGGGGGGGGGGGGGGGTTCTGTGGGCACTTGATGACAGAGTACCTGTGACCCAACTAACTTGAAGCATTTCTTCACACTTTATAAGGTTTCTCCTTCTTGTTTAAATTCTTGCTTGCTTTGGAAAAAAGTGTTTGCTAAATAAAAATGTAGAAACTGTAGAATTTATTGAGCTTCATAAAGCATGTGGACTCACCACGGGGCCGGGCTCTCCACGGTCACCTCTGGCTCCTCTGATTCCAGGACCTCCCTGTGGGAAATAAAGATGATTCATACAATTTTTCAAAGTGTGTGTGTGTGTGTGTGTGAGAGAGAGAGAATCTGTGTTTATAAGAGACAAATGAAGTCTTTATGGTGGCTTTTTGGAGGCTGTTTGGGGCTTTAGACAGCTTTGTCTCCAGAGCTCATCCCCTTTCAAGAGTCAACAGATCCATCTGCAGTGAAACGAAGCACAATCAGAACCAGTTTCTGTCTTTCTCCATCATATCAGGAATTGTTCTGGGAGTTTCTCAGATCTCAGAGGGGCAAACTGTAAAATACATCTTTGTATTAATCAAATGTCCTGCACATTGATCCGATTACACATTTAATAAAAATAATTTAACAATTAATTTCAAGTACCTTGAATTTGTTGCCTAAAATTGGACTATAAAATATAATCATTTATAAATCCTTCAGAAATATTATATATTTTTTGTACATATTTGTGTTCCTCCTTATCTCAACTATACTTCAAGTTGATTTTCTTTAGTTCAAGTTCAGACTTCAGTGGTGTCCCTGGTTTTGACTCAGTCCTGTCACCCTAACACCCCCCCCCCCCCCCCCCCCCCCCCTCTGAAAAATGTGAATATTCCAGGAGTCACCTGGTCCACAGGAAGCAGCATCATTCAGATCCTGTGCAGGTCATGTGAAGGCCCAGCATGAGTTGACTCCTTGATGTTTGTGTATGTTGGATGATATTTACACTCTGACTGAGGGGCTTCAGATCTCAGCTCAGTCCTCTCACTGAAATGAGCTTTTTCATCTTCTTTATTTTTAAAACACACTTTCTGTTGAATCACTGTCATGAGCTAAGTGTCAACATGCTATTAGCATAAATGCTATGTGGCTATATTTCATGTGTTTGCTAATTCTCTGCTAAAAACTCATTCCTGTTACTTTCAGTCCTGTTACTCAAATGAGGAGGACCAGGACTGAGGACCAGGACCAGGACCAGGACCAGGACCAGGACTGAGGACCAGGACTGAGGACCAGGACCAGGACCAGGACTGAGGACCAGGACCAGGAGCCAGTAGAGTCCTCCAGTCCTCTAGTCAGTTGATTTATTAGTCTGAATATTAGTTCACCTCATGCTGATTTGGATCATTTTGACATTTGAGAGTTTGAATGACTTCAATTGTTGAGATTTCAGATGAGTTTGATGATGTGAATATAATCCTTACAGTGAACCAAGCTGCCACAAAGTGCTGCAGAAAAGCAGCAAGAAACAAGCTGACATAAGCTGACAAGCTTATGTCAGCTGACAAGCTGACAAATAAGCTAATAAGTCTGAACTTAAACTTTAGAAAATGAAAACTTAAAATAAAGCTGGGATAAAGAGGAACACAAATATTTAATAAATATTCAATTTCTGTAGGATTTAAAAGAGTATATTTTCATGTTTAAGTCTACTTTTGGGCAGATTGACAAAATGATTTATTTGCGCTTTGACAAAGAAAGGTTAACATAGACTACAGCACACAGGCTGAAAAGCTGTGTTCATCAAATAACATCTTTGAATGATATAACCACTGTTTGTCCCCCAGAGAGCTGCTTCTGCAGAAACAGTGTGCTGTGTATCGACCAATCAGCATCAAGTATTTCACACAGGGTGTTTCCTGTTTCCTGACTGTGACTCTATCATCTGATAAACCTTGTGTAAGACTTTAATCAAAGGGTTCAGATCAGGGCTCTAGATTCACTTTTTTGATCACCAGCCAATGGAGCTGGTAAGTTTCTGAAGCTACCAGCCAACCAGAGTTTTCAAGACAAAGTTTTTCACATGCAAAAAAGACATTAGAGCCTATAAATATATGTAATGTATAATATTTGTGGGAAATAAATTGCTCACACCTTAGCACACTATTTTTTAGATCTTTGTTTGGCATTTAAAAAATGTTTTATTTCAGTATTCCACCTCTCTCTAGTCTGTGCTCCTACCTGGCCTCCCCAAGAAAAAATTCTAGACATGCCCCTGTTTGCTGTGTAGCAGCCTGTAGTGGACGGAGCCTTCTAACCCTGTATGGTTCATACCACTGCAATGGGGCCAGCCTAGTCTCATAAGACGTTCTGTTCAGAAGCTCACTGACACTGGCCCAACACAGAGAATCCCAGAATCTCCCTGTCCAGCTGGGAGAGCGACAGAACGAGCGAATCTAGATCTATCAGAATCTAGAGCCCTGGTTCAAAATGATGATGGTCGTACGGTTTATTTTTTAATCAGGGACTTTCTGAGTGATGATGATTATGATGATGAGGAAGAAGAGAAGATCTGTTTTTAATGTATGTGATGTGTGAGGCTCACAGGGGGTCCAGCTGGGCCGGCGGGACCTTTGCTGTCCTGGGTGCAGGTGCAGGCTTTGGGCATGGCCGGGCAGTCGACCTCCTTCCTCTGGAGGACCACAGCACGATGAAGATGATGATGATGAAGACATGGGAACAGAAAGATAATGACATGAGAAGTGTTCAAATAAAAACATGATTTAATCCCTTTCTAAGGAGGAAAATATGAGGGAAAAAAATAATAACAAGGACCAGGTTGGCTGATGTTAAAGATAAACCACCATGCTGAGGTGCTTTCAGGTGTTTGTTGTAACACTCATTCTGTCCACTAGAGGGTAACGAGAAGCTCAGAGACATGCTCTGAATTCAACTGAAAATGTCTTTTTTCTCCTTCAAATGAGTCAAAGTTTTACACACACTCTGGACAGAGCACAGAGTGTGTGTTGTGTGTGAGAAATGTATTTAGTGTGTTTTCTTGGTATGAGTGAGTTACACCCAGGTTAAAAAGGAAGAGAGGAAAAAAATCCTGGTAGAGAGGAGGAGATAAAAACAGACTAAGCTGTGTGGTGTGGTAAGAATGAACGCCTCACAGTTAATCAAACACACTCAATGTCTGATTGGTTGATCATATCACAGACAGAGTAGAGTGAACTTTGACCTCACCAGACCAGGCAGCTCACAGCACTTGTCTCTGGCGGCCCACGAGGTGCTGCAGACGATGTCAAAGATCTGAAGCTGGAACTGAGGAAACAAAGATGGCAACAATAGGAGTTAGAGACAGAGAAACTCAACATGTGAGGAAGATCTAACAGCTGTTCAAAGATCATCAGAGAGTTCCTAAACACATTTTATCAGATAAAACCTTTTTAAAATTTCACTGTTATTATATACTTATATACCTTATATTTAAAAATGCAGATAAGAAATATAAGCTATATAAGTATATGTCATTTTTTTGTGGTTTAGAATTTTTTTTTACTTTTTATTTAACATTTTGATTTGAGAAAGGATGACTTTTTTAAATTAAATGAACGTTGACATTTTTCCTAACAGTTTTATGTTTTTCTTAATATCTTGTTTTTCTAACAGTTAAATCACAGGGTGTTACTTCATGATTATAAATTCACATTTCTGACATTTTTTAAATAAAGTATGACGTTTTATTTCACTGTTGTGATTTAATATCTTGTTTGAATGACTTTTTAATCCAAATTTGAAGTTTGACCTTTATTTTATAAATGTTTTTTTTTTCTTGATTGTAAAAATATCTTATTTTATTTATTTCAACATATTTCTTGAAGATGAACATGCAGAGTTTTCACGCTGATGTGTGTCTGATTTATTTTACATAAAGACTTTTGATTCATTTGATTTAAGAAGACACTTGTGCATTTTTTGGGGGACAAAACTTTGATAACTAACAGAAAGAGAGACTCTTGGTCTAATTAGATTGTTTTTTTTTTGTTTTTTTTTCGGACACGGTAATAAAATCTGAGATCTGAATCTGAGAGTCCATGTGCTGTCACCGCTCACCGGAGCAGAGTTGTCTTTGTTCCCTCTGGAGCGGACCATCCGTCCCAGGACCTCGGTGCCGTCTGTGGTGATGTTTCCGGCTGCGTTGATGTTCTTCTCAGCCACCATCTTGCAGTCGATGTGGACTTTGGCGCTTGTCTTGCTGATGGAAATGTGGAGCTGTGAGGAGAGAGGAGACTTTAATCGCTCTGTGATCTGAGAGGCTGTTTCCTGTTTATAAACCCTTTTTTTTCGATGTGTTGTTTTCTTCTGTTTCCTTTAAAGCTTACAGTGTATCTCTGTTCTGCGGAAATGATCATCTCTGTGTTAATGTCCCGTTAGGAAATGTGCAGTACAAACAAACCTCTCCTGTTGCTGAGCTTTTTATAAATCTCTGTCTTCTATAGGCTGCAATTAGATTCACAACAGTGTGGTTAAAACGTTGAAAGGCTCCATGTTTGAAGCAGAGATTTTAAACACACACAGCTCAAAAGAAAACAGCACAAACTGAAAACTCTGCCAGAGTGAAATGAGGGTCAGAGAGGGCTGAGGGTCAGAGAGGGCTGAGGGTCAGAGCAAGCTGACAGACAGAGAGGGCTGAGGGTCAGAGAAGGCTGAGTCTTAGAGGACGTTGAGGGTCAGAGGGGGCTGAGGGTCAGAGTGAGCTGAGGGTCAGAGAGGGCTGAGGGTCAGAGTGAGCTGAGGGTCAGAGAGGGCTGAGGGTCAGAGAGGACTGAGGGTCAGAGTGGGCTGAGGGTCAGAGAAGGCTGAGTCTTAGAGGACGTTGAGGGTCAGAGAGGGCTGAGGGTCAGAGTGAGCTGAGGGTCAGAGAGGGCTGAGGGTCAGAGAGGACTGAGGGTCAGAGTGAGCTGAGGGTCAGAGAAGGCTGAGTCTTAGAGGACGTTGAGGGTCAGAGGGGGCTGAGGGTCAGAGTAAACTGAGGGTCAGAGAGGGCTGAGGGTCAGAGTGAGCTGAGGGTCAGAGAGGGCTGAGGGTCAGAGAGGACTGAGGGTCAGAGTGGGCTGAGGGTCAGAGCAATCTGGGGGTCAGAGGGGGTTTAGGGCCAAAGCGAGCTGAGTGTCAGAGGGCGCTAAGTGTCAGAGCAAGCTGGGGGTCAGAAGGGGCTGAGGGTCAGAGCAAGCTGAGGGGCAGAGTCAGTAATATGAAAAATGTGCTTTAATGGGATTTATGTTCACAAGCTTCAACTCACCAAAGGCACTGTGATTTTTCTATTGAGAGAAATTAGCCAGCATTAGCATAAAGCTAGCACCTATTCAGTGTCATTCTTATTTTTAACTTATTAAGTTGAGCCAGAATTAAGTTTGTGTCTTTTTGGCAAAGAAATGGTCATGTTATGTATTGTTAAGTGAATATTTTCAGTTTTCAGCCCTTTATTTTGATACCCAAAGAGGACATTTTAAGTTGACTGTTAGTACAGTACAAAAAGCAGGTAAAATGGGCAAGCGTGAGGGTTTGAGTGAGTCTGACAAGGTCCACATTGTGATGACTGGGTCAGCACATCTCCAAACTGCAGCTCCTGTGGGGTGCTCCCGGTCTAAAGGAGTCAGTATCTATTAAAATGGGGTCTGGCGACAGGGTCATGGGAGGCCCAGGCTCAGCAGCATGTCTTCTAAAGGTAAATAAACATTTAAACAAATAAATAGCTCCCTTAAGTTTAAGCATATAAACTGTTTCAAAATTTCAATGCAACTAAAATGTTTATCTCTTTTTTTTAATCTCTTTTTTTTAACTTCAAACAATAACAACAACAATATCATTTTCAAGAGCCAAGCAAGCTGTGAAAGTTATAATAAGTTCATAGACTGAGATCGTCACCATGCTAATTGCGTTAGCTGGTCAATGGGATTTTCCATTCATGTTAGCATTAAGCTAACAGACTTTCGCTAACCGAAGCAAAGTAGTTAAGAATAGCTTTCCTTTGCCAAGTTTTGAAGTGACCTATTATCGGCCGTCATATTAAAAAAAAGGCAGATGCCGATATGGGTCAAAATGACAAATATATGGGCCGATAATCAGTCTATCCCTACTACCTACCCAAGCTTTGTTGCAGACCGCATGCAACCTTCATTGAAGCAGTATCCCCTGATAGCTGTGGCAGCAGCATAGTGTGCCCTGCCTCAAAAAAGCAAGCAAAAAAGGTTCAGTAATGTATTGAGGAGCACCAATCAGTCTCATCCTTCCTTCGCTGCTGGACTGAATTTGAAACGTAGAAAGAATGAGTTTTAGGTTGAATTTGGGTCAGTGTTTGTTGGTTTGACCTGATATGTACTCAAAAATAAAGTTCAGATTCGACCCATTCAAGCAGCTGACGCCAAGTTTCAGTCTTAAAATATCCAAGTTCTGGAGTTTAAAGAGAGATATAGTCACGGTGACTTATTTTAAAACAGTTCAGCCAACTTTTCTTGCCTCTGTTTCTCTTTCTTCTGTGTGTAAATACAAACTGTGCTAACTTTAAAGCCAGAGAGGGCTTCTCTCTGACCCACGTTAGCGCTGCTCTAACCTCAATCCTGTTGAGTGTGAAGTTTGAAGCCATGCTGTCTTACGCTCTCAAACCTCGATAAAAGAAGCTTCTTCGCTCTTGTCATATTTTCTAGATGTCAGCTTTTCAGGAATTAAGAAAAGTGACAGCCAGAAACATTCAGGGTTTATCTAAGGACTGGAATGAGTCTTTAAAAGTTCAGACGTGACAAAAGAAGACATCTCTGTGGAGATTAAAATCAGCGTGTCCTCTGATCCATAATCACATCAACTCATAAAAAAGTCACAGAGACGCTCAGGCAGCAGGTTCGGCTCTGGTCTTCCAGGATTATATGATGTATGCAGCGACTCCAACATCCGCAGTGAGTGGAACAAAAAGTGGAGAGGTAAGAGGAATAAGCTGCGCTGGCAGCCAGCAGACAGAAGTGAGAGCAGATCAGTCAGAAAGTCCCTGAGCGCTCACACACTGACACTAACACAACACAACTCAGAGCCGGTTCAGGATCAGGGCACCACACAGTCAGCCTGACAGGACTCAGCTGACAGCGTCACTAGGCTGGGTTTGAGGGAAGATACGAGACATGGAAGGGTCGACAAAAAAGTGAATTATACCAGTGAAAAAGTGGACAAACAAAGCAGACACAAACTTTTACACCAGTCATCGAGGAGGAAAGCAAATATAAGGCATCAGGTGAGGCAACACAATGACTTTTTTTATACATGACTACACTAGTGAGCGAAAAGGGCTGTTGTTTTTTACGGTCATATTTTTATAATCACCTATTAACAAAATATAAAAGTCATTATTTTAATGTTCAAGTACAGAAATAGTCTGAAGCGTCAAAGGAACACCAAATTTTCAAGCAAGAGAGCAGCTGTGGTCGAGACACATAGAGGAGCAGTGAAGAAAGTGAGGCTGCTAATGAAACCAAAGCAGTGAAATGCAACTTCATTCCCTGATTGTTTCAAAGTGGTGATGCTTTAAAGAACTGTAAAACAAACAGATCTGCAAAAATGTGCAGAAAGAAGCTGGATTTTGTTTGACCCAATTCATTCTGACAGTTTTCATAAACTATTGAAAAAACAGAAAGATGGTTTGTATGAGTTAGCTCAGTCAGAACACTTCACAACAAAAAAGACTACATTATTACATACATACATTATTTGTATGCGATAAGCTATATATGGTGGTATAAATCGATTCTGGTGCTTCCTGCCCTTCCATGTGCCTTCTAGGATGCCAAAACCTACAGCAAGGAGAGCACAACTCTCTTCTTTTTCAGTTGTGTATATGATAAAAGCAAAGGAAAGGACAGCAAAGACCTTGGGTTAGATAACTGAGTGAGCATTAGTGACAACAATGGAACTCAAAAGCCTGAAGAAGTGGGGAGAGCCAGCTCAAAGCTTGGATGTATCAGCATGGCATCTTGCCAAGACTCCTGTGGCCACTGCTGATATTTGAAGTTCTGATTTCCATTGTGGAGACCTTTGAACGCAACATCACTCAGTTTCTGCGCAGGTGGCTGGGCGTGCCAGGGAGTTTAAGCAGTATCGCCCTCTATGGGCATTCCAACAAGCTGCAACTCCCCTTCTCAGGCCTGACAGAGGAGTTTAAAGTCACCAGAGCCAGAGAGGTGCTACTTTAAAGAGACTCAAAGAAAACCACAGTCTCTTCTGCAGGCATTATAGTGAGAACAGGAAGGAAGTGGCAGGCTCAAGTGGCAGTCGACCGGGCAGAAGCAAGGCTGAGGCACAGCGTCCTGGTAGGCACTGTTGCAGTGGGCCGAGCGGGTTTTGGAAGCCACACAAGACCTTGCTTCGACAGAGCCCAGGGGAAGGAGAGATGGCAGCTGGTGTAGGAAGAGATCCAGGCAGAGATCCGGGCAGAGGTGGTAGAGGAACGCTACAGCAGGGCAGTGGCCATGAGCCAGCAAGGCGCTTGGACGAAGTGGGCGGGTGCATCTACTCGTAAGATCACGTGGACAGAACTGTGGAAGTCAGAACCAGCCAGACTCAAGTTTTTGATCCAATCAGTGTATGATGTACTCCCAAGCCTGTCCAACCTGCACTGCTGGGGCTTAGCAGAAAGACATGCCTGTCCACTGTGCCAGGCATTAGGCGCCCTGGAGCATGTCCTGAGCAGCTGCCCCAAGGCCCTGGGAGAGGGGAGGTATACGTGGTGCCATGAGGGCAGTGGCCGAAACCATCAGCACAGGAATCCAACAGAGCAAGCACCAGGTGCTAGGGAGGCACATCATCCCCTTCATCAGGGCAGGAGAGAAACCTCTAACTGAGCGCAAGGTTTCAACTGGGCTGTTAGCCTCAGCTCATGACTGGGGACTGGAGGTGGACCTGGGGAGGAAGCTGAAGTTTCCCAGGAACATCGCCAAGACATCACTCAGGCCAGACCTTGTCTTAACTTCAGCCTCCACAAAGCAAGTGGTGCTGCTAGACATTACAGTCCCGTGGGAAGACCAGATGAGCAAGGCTAACAAGCGCCAAAAGGCTAAATACCTAGAGCTGGTGGAGGCATGCAGGGAGAACGGCTGGAGGGCTCAGTGCGAGCCGTTCAAAGTAGGCTGCAGGGGTTTCCAGGGGCAATCCCTGCACTGAGTGCTCCAGCTGTTGGGAATCAGAGGCTTGCAGGAGAGGAAGGCCACTAGAACCATCTACGAGGCTGCAGAGAAAGCCTCCAGATGGCTGTGGATCAACAGGGCAGATTCATGGAGTATCGCTGCTCCGACACAAGTTGGGGACTGATCACCCCTGCCTGGGTCGCCCAGGGGAGGGCGTATGATGATCTCAGACCCAAAACACCCAATGATCCTGGGTTCATCACTGAGGATGTGTCCGAGCTGCACCAGTTGGGTGTATGAATAACCCACTGACAACAAAGAAATTCTGAATAACAGAGGTAGGAAGAGCACACTTCTTTCCTCTTTTATGTGAATATATGAAAAGGCGAGGTAGGGAGTGCAGCAGTAGCAAAGATCCCAGGGAACAGAATAGAGCGAGCATCAGTGAAAACATTGAAATTCCAAAGCCTGAACCAGGGAGAGCACACTCTCCCCCTCTTTCATGCACATACATAAAAAGCCAAGGCAGGAGGAGCAGCAGCAATGAGTGCTGGATTTCAACACAGAGCAAGCATCAGGGACAGCAGTAGAATGACAAAGCCAAGCACACAAGAAAAGCCAAGGAAGGGAGAGCAGCAGCAAAGACCCCTAGGGTCCAGTACAGAGGGAGAATCAGTGACAAATATGACACAGCAGAAAAAGAGGAGGCTTGCAGGGAGAGCAGCATCTCCCAAATCTGTTGACTTTGTGGCACACATTAAAAGTCTGACGGACAGTCTTGCAGTCACAGAGTCAAACGAACAAAAAGACAGGAGTGTTCCTGACCTTGTGGAAGTTTCCATAGAACAGTTTTTTGATCTCCGGCCCTTCGAATGTGACGGTCTGGAACTCTCCTCTGTAGTCGTTGTTGAAGAACGTCAGCGTCTTTCCTCCATCTTTCAGAGAAATACAGATATTTATGTAGTGAGCTTTTGTTTGTGGTCTGAGTCTTTACTCTGAAGAAGTTTCCTCAGACTCACTGTCCAGGATGACGCCCACCAGCGGCTCGTTCCTGTCATTGAGGACTTCCCAGAGGGCGAAGGGCTCCTCTGGGGTGTTGGTCAGCAGCCTGAACAGCAGGGTGATGGTGTAGTCTGAGGGCAGACCCTCAGGGTGGAGGAACCTGTGAGGCAGACACACCAGGTGAGGACGGAGGAGCTGTCTCTCTCTCCAGCAGCGTGTGTTTATATTTCATGTGACAGAAGCTGCAGCTGTTACCTGGTTGGCTGGGCCAGGAACGCGTCGCTGTGCAGGTGGAAGCAGGGGAAGGTGTTGAAGGTGCCGGGAACCATCGAGACTCCAGAGATGGTGTTGTAGCGGTTCTCCACCAGGCCGAAGAGCTCCATCATACGGAAACCTGACGGTGCACAAAGAAGAGTCAGATATCTCTAATATCAACCTGAAGCTGACCTTTTGGAGTCACTCTGAGTTGTTTCTTTAATTTGAGTCATGATTCTGCTCGCATACTCAAAAAAAACCTCTTAAAAAATGATGTGTGATGTGTGCTTCTGTCTTAAGAAACAGGTGTGATGTGGTACCTGGTGTGGTGCTGCCGCTCATCGGGACAGATGGACACGCTGGAACAGAAAGGAAAGGTGTGGGACTAAGAACGGTCATGAATTTGAGCAGAGAAGAAGAAGAGAATCTAAATTTGTGAAAAACATCCTTCCCCGAAGCCTGAACCTTCACTATCTGCTCTCTGAAGGATTACAACAGCATGGCTCTGTAGTAGGAGAGTCCAGGTGCTGAAGTGACCTGCCTGCAGTCCTGACCAAACTCCTTTGAAATCAGACTGAAATGGGACAATGTTTCACCTTCAAACTCCAGGAACTGGCCTGAACTCCAGACTAGTTAATGCATAAAATCCAGATTTCTCTTCCCAGAGAACTGAAAAGTTAACCACACTGTGTCTGGATCAGGGTCGGCTGAATCTGGACTTAAATTGTTAAAACGCTGAGTGGACTCACTGGCAGTGGCGGCCTCACACACAAAAGTCACCAGCTTCTCTTCAATCTTCTTGAAGGCATCCAGGTCGTCCACGAAGAACACGTGTCTGTCGCTGGGTTTGCTCGCGATGCTGACCAGCTCACCGTAATCAGCATCAGCAAAACCGATGGCGAAGACGATGTAACCTTCACAAAATGATCAGTCAGACATTTTAACTCCTTCACATGTTAAAAAAAATTCAAGCAGAGAGAGAGAGGACAGCTCTCACCTTCCATCTGCATCTCTTTGGACACCTTGTTGACATCGTCCTGAGAGCGTCCGTCAGTGAGGACCACCAGGACGTTTGGGATGCCTCTCCTCATTCCTCCCTCTGAAGTAAAGATTTTCTCCTTCACGTGCTGGATGGCTCGACCTGAGTGGGCAGACAGACTCATTAACTGATGAAGTTTCAAATGAAATCTAAAAATCTTACCTGAATCAGCAGTTTGAGGAGTTTGAGTCTCTGTCCATAGACTTAACTTCATTTATGACACATTTATTCACCAAAGTGCAGCACAAACAGACAAACAAAGAACCCAAAACTGAAAGCTGGCTGGATTCATGTATCAACTATAGATAAATCTCTCTCTCTCTCTCTATGCTTGTGTTGCTACCAATGCTGGATGTTCAGACTGAGCGTGTGCAGATGTTCAAACCTCTACAAATTCAGATGTTATAGAAATCCCTTAATCTGTCTGTAAACTGATCAAAACACTCCATTCTAAAAATAACACCAGATCGTCACCAGGTCTTGTGCTAGCCAATCAGAGTGCAGGGGGTTTGTGGTGAGGGGATCCTTAAAGAGACAGCAGCTAACACAAAATGTTTGGGACAGAGACTGAAATATGAGTTTACCAAAAACCAGAGAGAGAAAAATAGAGATTTTTTTGAGCTATAAATCACGTGAAGATTAGTGACTATAATGATACAGTCAGAGCTGATTAAAAAGGTAAGGCTCTTCAGTTTGCTGTAAAAACACTCAGAGAGTTCCTGAATGTTGTGACATCATCAAGGGCAGAGAGCTCTCTGCCCTTGATGATGAACATTCTAGAAGCTCATTGATGGAGCTGCAACATAAAGGCCGTGTAGAGCTTTAAAAACAAGAACAAGGACTTTAACATCACTTCTTAAAGAAACAGGGAGCCAGAGCAGAGTTTGAAATCATAAAATATGAGGAAAAAGAAAAAGCTCTTAAAAAACAAACTAAGAACCACATGTGACAGCAGGGAAACATTTAGTCCAAAACAGGAGCATTGAGTGAAATGATGGGACTTGAAAACTGAAGCACAGCTCACTGATATGAGGCAGTGATGCTTTAAGAAACAAGGTGAAGCTGTGCTAACTCTGATGATACCACCTCCTTAGACAAAGCCCTCATGACAAGATGCTCTGTCCTAACAGGGATCACTGCAGCCAAAAGGAAGCTGCTTTATGTATGGATCCTCTGACCACAAAAAGCCAACATCAATATCTCCTGTTCCTGACTTCATGACTCTCTTCAGAGTTTGGTGTTTGCTACAGAACGGACTCAGAGCTATTACACTTCTGGCAGTGATCCATGAGCAGGTATTTCAATAGATCCAGTAATGTAATGTAATCCAGTAATCAAACCCTCCTGGGGGCTGTGGGATGCAGAGAAACAGGTCTTAATTGAGGTGAGCAGAGGGATGTGACTGAGTGCTCTTCCCCTCTGGTCTCCATGATAGAAACAGAAGATTGGTGTTTTTTTTTCAAAGAGACATTAACACTGGGACTCTCTCTCTCTCTCTGTAAACTCTGATTAATGACTGCACCTCCTCTTGTTTCCTGAAGATGCCCTCTTGTTACACACACTTGAGGAACATACGCCTCTGAGCTCACACACACTGCAGCTGTTAATGCAGGACATGCACATGTTTTCATTAAGCATGATAAGCATGGATGGATGGATGCATCTTAGAGTTTGACAAGATTTGCGTGTGTGTGTGTGTGTGTGTGTGTGTGTGTGTGTGTGTGTGTGTGTGTGTGTGTGTGTGTGTGTGTGTGTTCATGTTTAACAGCTCAGGAGCTGACCTTCAGGCGCCTCTCCTCAGCATTGACTCACCGGTCTTTGTGTTTCCTCCCTTGTAGGAGATCCTGTTGATGGCCTCCAGCAGCTGCTCTTTGTCATTGTAGGAGTTCAGTTTGAACTCTGTGCGAGCATCATCACTGAACTGAGAAATGGCCACCTGACAAATGGCGAGGAAACAAAGATTCATTAGAAAAAAATAAAAGGGTTTAAACATAACCAAAGATGTAGAAAATAAAGCACTATACAGTAAAATTCAGGTTTATCCATCATTTAGTTCAAAATCTTTGATGTTTTGTTTCTTCATGACCCATCTCTTAGTATCATAAAGCTTACTTTGTGTTAAAAACAGCTGAGTTGTTGACCGGTGGGTTAGTCATCTGTAGCTGTTTACCCGGGGGTTTGAGCCCAGTACTCATAAGTAATGATGAATAAAATGATCAGCATTAAACTAGTGAACTAGTTCTGAAGCAGGGCAGCAAACAGAGGAAAACTCAAATGAACACTCATTCACAGTTTTCCACAGAGGAAGGACTTTGAGTCAACAACACACTCACCTCGGTCATCACGAGTACAAGTGTAAAGCTCTTTGTAGCTGACTTGGTAACCAGGGTAAATAAAAAGAAATATAATGAAGAAAATTCCAGATCAGATGTATTTTGATCCTGTGCTTTGGTACCTGTGTGCCGTCCGGGCCGATCCGGTCCAGCGCTCCTGTGGTGCTGTACAGGAAGCGGATGATCTTCAGGAAGTTATCGTCACCGATACTCCAGGAACCGTCGACCAGGAAGACAAGATCTGCTTTGGCTGCTTTACAGACTGAAGACAGAGAAAAGGAGAGAAAGAGAAGACGGTGAGGACGATCACATTCTGAAGACTGAGGAAATAAATCACAGAGCTTTAAGTTAGACTTTTATTTCCCTGCTTCTTTTTCTTTCTCTGGTAGCTTTTAAACTGTGCTGAATTTCAGTCTCCTTTCAGGGCAAACACAGAAACTGATGCTGGATTATGATGGATGAGGAGTCAGCAAGAAAAAACAATCTGCTCCTGAGTGAAGAATACCTTAGACTGATTCAGTCTGAAGAAGTCAGGGCTAATAAATGATGAAACAACGGGTTAAATCATTGAATGTAAATCACAAAGTGTCCTCCGTCTGTCTGATCACTTCCTTTCTCCTAGAATAACATCACATTTAAGCTTCAGCCAGAGCCCGATTGATCTGCAGACAGATTTCATTTAGTCTGCTGCTCTTTGTTTACTGCAAACAGACTCAGAGCACATCAGACCAAAGCCAGTCTATTTCTCAACATCAGTGCCGCATGCAGCCAGCATTAATCAGGCTTTCTGCAGGAAAAGTGCTGATGGAGCAGGTCTGAAGTGAGTTAATTACAGCTGCTGGAGCTCTGCAGTCACCATCAAACCTCATAAGTCTTCTGGTTAATATGGAACAGAGGTGTGGAGACAGTAAGTTATGAAGAGAATGTGGGTGAGGAAGAAGAGAGTAACAGACAGTAACCAAAACTGTTATCTGATACCTAAATATACACATCTACACACAGAGCAGACATCAAGGGGACAGACAGACTGTAGACAGACAGTCTGTGGACAGACAGTCAGTGGACAGACAGTCAGTGGACAGATGGTCAATGGACAGACAGTCTGTGGACAGACAGTCAGTGGACAGATGGTCCATGGACAGACACTCAGTGGACAGATGGTCAATGGACAGACAGTCAGTGGACAGACAGTCTGTGGACAGACAGACCGTAGACAGACAGTCAGTGGACAGACAGTCAGTGGACAGATGGTCAATGGACAGACAGTCAGTGGACAGATGGTCCATGGACAGACACTCAGTGGACAGACAGTCTGTGGACAGACAGTCAGTGGACAGACAGTCAGTGGACAGATGGTCAATGGACAGACAGTCCATGGACAGACAGTCAGTGGACAGATGGTCAAAGGACAGACACTCAGTGGACAGACAGTCAGTTGACAGATGGTCAATGGACAGACAGTCTGTGGACAGACAGTCAGTGGACAGACAGTCAGTTGACAGATGGTCAATGGACAGACAGTCAGTGGACAGACAGTCTGTGGACAGTCAGTGGACGGACAGTCAGTGGACAGATGGTCAGTGGACAGACAGTCAGTGGACAGACAGTCGGTTGACAGATGGTCAATGGACAGACAGTCTGTGGACAGACAGTCTATGGACAGACAGTCAGTGGACAGATGGTCAATGGACAGACACTCAGTGGACAGATGGTCAATGGACAGACAGTCAGTGGACAGACAGTCAGTTGACAGATCGTCAATGGACAGACAGTCTGTGGACAGACAGTCAGTTGACAGATGGTCAATGGACAGACAGTCAATGGACAGACAGTCTGTGGACAGACAGTCTATGGACAGACAGTCTGTGGACAGACAGTCAGTGGACAGACAGTCAGTGGACAGACAGTCAGTTGACAGATGTTCAATGGACAGACAGTCTGTGGACAGACAGACCGTAGACAGACACTCAGTGGACAGATGGTCAATGGACAGACACTCAGTGGACAGACAGTCTATGGACAGACAGTCAGTGGACAGACAGTCTGTGGACAGAGTGGACTGACAGTTAGTGGACAGACATCCAGAAAACCAGGTCCAGACAGAGAACTGCTCCAAATCTATCAGAATATTAATGCTTTGATATTTTCAGATTACTAATCAGACTGATTCATAGTTTGATCATATTTTTGATGAAGTCAACTGTAAACTGGTCTACAGACGTGCCTCACTGACACATTGGAAGCTGGAGATGGGTATAACAGGTGCACCAATGCGTTTATCAGACAGACTCATTCTGTGATGTGTGTGTTTTTGTCTCCTCACAGCTCTGACAGACACGCTGTGTTTGCTGAGTGATGACAGATGTGTGCAGAATGTGGATTACACGTTAGAGGAGATAAAAAGCTTGGTAATAAATCCATCTTTTACTACCTTTACGTTCAGGACTTAAAGACAACAGCAATGAAGTGTCTGTTGATGACTCCTCTCTCAGATTATACCTTTGTCACACCTGTGTGAGATTTACCACCAGAGATAAGTGTGTGTCTGTGTGTGTTAAATACACATCACAGTGTGGGAGGAGAACACTTCAAGCTGATTTACACACGTCAAACTGAAAGTACGTCAAAGTCTTCACCTCAACAACCAACATGTCTCTCTTTGATTCATACATCAGAAGGAGTGGGCAGACAGAGAGCTAAAGTTAGATCTCTGAAGTTACAGCAGGAGGCAAAGAGAATAAAAGAACAAGAGAAAGGAACAAGAGGGCTAAGCAATAAGAGCAGGGAATTCATTCTTTATGCTGTGAATTTATCACTCAGACCTCAGCATTTTCTTCATTTAGTCTCCGGTCAACATCAACAACAATGTGAGGGTCACACAGTAAACACCCTCAGCCAAGTTTTACTGATGGGTCACAGGCTGGTGTAACCCAGGTCACTGACCGTAAAGAGCTGTGGTCATTCACATGGAAAAATAGAGTTAGGGTTACTGTTTGCAAAACAAATTATTAACTAACTAGGGCACCATCTGCTGGAGGGGCGCCCTCACCTTAGGGGAAAAAAAAATCATAATTTAAAATCAAATTCATATCACAAATCAGAATTTGTGACAGCCATTGGTGCCCATTTCTTTTCTGCCTTTAAAATAACAAATAAATTTACAAATTAAAGTAGTTAACAGATATAATGCTCAGTTGCAGTGCCTACATGCTGCCTGATGCGGGTGCATCTCAATTAAAGAAGTCAGAAAGGAATCAGAGGAGGTGATGTCATTAATTACAGTACACAATGACATGAAAAGGACAGCTGAGCCCTCTGGTGCAGTGTACGGTAAAAGAAGAAAAGAGAAGAAAAGAGGAGAAAAGAGGAGAAGGAAGAGACTGGCTAGCTAGCTGAAGTAATGCAAGTTTAAGCTCAGGGTGACTCTTTTACCAGCCCCCAGCCTCCACTGTGAAGGTTTGGCCAGTCTGTGGAACAACCACCTCTCTCCACAAAACAAACCCTTTAAAAAATGGAGCCGTCTCCTTCATTTGAAGCATTTCTTAGAAAAATAAATAGAAGAAAAAATCCAAAGCAGAGATCAAATTGTAAATTTCATTGCATTCATTAGATACTTCTCAGACTTGTTTTAAATCGTTCAAATGGACGCAAAACTGCTAAAAGCACTATAATGGACTTTAAAGCAGATTAAAATGTGACTAAATGTGATTAGCGGCTCAAATTTTGTGATTAATTGAGATGAAATATGAGTTATCACATATCACTCATCAGAGCTTACCTTCCTTGGCAGGGGGGATTGTAGGTAGTGGCGTGGTCGTGGGAGGCTTGGTTGGTGCTGGCGTGGGGACAGGTACTGTGGAGATAAACCACACACACACACACACACACACACACACACACACACACACACACACACACACACACACACACACACACACACACACACACAGCAAAACAGATAAGAAAACCTGTAATCAAACCACACTCATCGTAAAACCATCACCACAAACAGTGTGAACCCAGAATTAGACTTCCCCCTTGTGAAAGAACAACCATAGAAGAAGAATGTCTCCTCAGACAGCCACAGAGATGTACAGAGATGTATAGAACCTCTATAAAACCACATCCAGCGCTGTGATTTCAGCTGTGTGTAATCTTCTGGACTGATCACAGCGTCTGCAGCAGCCTAAATTAAACTCTCACTGTCTCCACTTTCAACTGCACATCTTTATTCTGTGTGTCTGGTGTGTGTGTGTGTGTGTGTGTGTGTGTGTGTGTGTGTGTGTGTGTGTGTGTGTGTGTGTGTGTGTGTGTGTGTGTGTGTGTGTGTGGTGGTGGTGGTGGTGGTGGGGGGGGCTCCACACACAACTCAGACCCCCTGTGTGTGTTCATTCAGAGCTGTTTAGGCAGTAAATCAGAGACCTGAGGTGGGAATTACTGCTGATGGTAGGTAGAGAGCGCTCAGCGCAGAGCGCTCGGTGGAGGGCGCCTGCAGCCACGGGGACAGTCATTTAGAGACAAAAAGGCTGTGGCGTTCATTTGCATCAAAACAGAGTAATAAATCAGTGTAGAACCTTTCTGCAGAGCGGTGGTTCAGGGGGGAGCAAACAAAACCTGATCAGGGAAGAAAAACCAGGTCTGTACTCAGGCT
The DNA here is from genome assembly GCA_030710495.1 of Labroides dimidiatus. Lineage (NCBI taxonomy): Eukaryota > Metazoa > Chordata > Actinopteri > Labriformes > Labridae > Labroides > Labroides dimidiatus. The sequence goes on from CM061155.1 coordinate 1,141,508, forward strand.
GTATCAGTCTCAAAGGGTCAAAATGTGTCTCAGTGTCTCAGCACTTCGACATGTGACTGCAGGAGCTGGGAATCGAACAGCTTATTGAGAGATAAGGACTCTACCGCTGAACCACAGTGTCGCCTAGTGTGTCTTAGTATGGCTTAGTGTGTCTCAGCTTGTCTCAATGTGCCTGCACATGTCTCAGTATGTCTCAGTATGTCTCAGTATGTCTCAGTATGTCTCAGTGTGTCTCAGTATGTCTCAGTGTGTCTCAGTGTGTCTCAGTATGTCTCTGTGTGTCTCAGTATGTCTCAGTATGTCTCAGTATGTCTCAGTATGTCTCAGTGTGTCTCAGTATGTCTCAGTATGTCTCAGTGTGTCTCAGTGTGTCTCAGTATGTCTCAGTATGTCTCAGTATGTCTCAGTGTGTCTCAGTATGTCTCAGTGTGTCTCAGTGTGTCTCAGTATGTCTCTGTGTGTCTCAGTATGTCTCAGTGTGTCTCAGTATGTCTCAGTATGTCTCAGTATGTCTCAGTGTGTCTCAGTGTGTCTCAGTATGTCTCAGTGTGTCTCAGTATGTCTCAGTGTGTCTCAGTGTGTCTCAGTATGTCTCAGTATGTCTCATTGTGTCTCAGTATGTCTCAGTGTGTCTCAGTGTGTCTCAGTATGTCTCAGTGTGTCTCAGTATGTCTCAGTATGTCTCAGTGTGTCTCAGTATGTCTCAGTGTGTCTCAGTGTGTCTCAGTATGTCTCAGTATGTCTCAGTGTGTCTCAGTATGTCTCAGTATGTCTCATTGTGTCTCAGTATGTCTCAGTATGTCTCAGTATGTCTCAGTGTGTCTCAGTATGTCTCAGTATGTCTCAGTATGTCTCAGTGTGTCTCAGTATGTCTCAGTGTGTCTCAGTATGTCTCAGTATGTCTCATTCTGTCTCAGTATGTCTCAGTGTGTCTCAGTATGTCTCAGTATGTCTCATTGTGTCTCAGTATGTCTCAGTATGTCTCAGTATGTCTCAGTGTGTCTCAGTATGTCTCAGTATGTCTCATTGTGTCTCAGTATGTCTCAGTATGTCTCAGTGTGTCTCAGTATGTCTCAGTATGTCTCAGTGTGTCTCAGTATGTCTCAGTGTGTCTCAGTATGTCTCAGTGTGTCTCAGTGTGTCTCAGTATGTCTCAGTATGTCTCAGTGTGTCTCAGTATGTCTCAGTGTGTCTCAGTGTGTCTCAGTATGTCTCAGTGTGTCTCAGTATGTCTCAGTGTGTCTCAGTGTGTCTCAGTATGTCTCAGTATGTCTCAGTGTGTCTCAGTATGTCTCAGTATGTCTCAGTATGTCTCAGTGTGTCTCAGTATGTCTCAGTATGTCTCATTGTGTCTCAGTATGTCTCAGTATGTCTCAGTGTGTCTCAGTATGTCTCAGTATGTCTCAGTGTGTCTCAGTATGTCTCAGTGTGTCTCAGTATGTCTCAGTGTGTCTCAGTGTGTCTCAGTATGTCTCAGTATGTCTCAGTGTGTCTCAGTATGTCTCAGTGTGTCTCAGTGTGTCTCAGTATGTCTCAGTGTGTCTCAGTATGTCTCAGTGTGTCTCAGTGTGTCTCAGTATGTCTCAGTATGTCTCAGTGTGTCTCAGTATGTCTCAGTATGTCTCAGTGTGTCTCAGTATGTCTCAGTGTGTCTCAGTATGTCTCAGTGTGTCTCAGTGTGTCTCAGTATGTCTCAGTGTGTCTCAGTATGTCTCAGTGTGTCTCAGTATGTCTCAGTGTGTCTCAGTATGTCTCTGTGGAGTCAGATCAGTTTCAAATTTCACAAATGCACACAGACAGATTCACAAATGTACATGTGCAATGCTGCAAAGCTGAACCCTCTGGACTTTTGTGAGCTGCTGATCATCATCAGAAATTATTTTGTTCAAGCTTGAACTGAGGTCGCCACAAAAACTTATTTATTCACAAATGAAAAGCAGCTCGTAAATGTGCCGTATATTTGTGAATTTCTATAAAATATATAAAACCATAAACATTTGTATGTGAATCAGAAATACGTTTGGGATTTTTTTTTTTTTATTAGTGGATTTTTTCTACATTTGTGTAGAACCATATATATTTATGTGTGAGTCAGAAATACATTTGTGAATCCTTCTGTGTGCATTTGTGAATTTTGAGACTGACTCCATATGTCTCACTGTGTCTCAGTTTGTCTTAGTGTGGCTCAGAGTCTCAGTGTGTCTCAGTGTTTCTCAGTTTCTCATTGTGTCTAAGTGTGTTTTCATGTGTCTCAGCATGTTTCAGTGTGTCTGAGTGTGTTGCAGTGTCTCTCAGTATGTCTCAATAAGTCTCAGTGTGTCTTAGGGTGTTTCAGTGTCTCTCAGGGTATCTCAGTTTGTCTCATTGTGTCTCAGTGCCTCAGGGTGTTTCAGTGCGTCTCTGCATGTCTCAGTATGTCTGGGTGTGTCTCAGCTAATCTTAATGTCTCAGTGTGTCTTAGAGTGTCTTAGCAAATCTCAGTGTCTCAGTTTGTCATGGGTCTCAATGTGTCTCAGCAGATCTTAGGGTGTCTCAATGTGTCTCAGCATGCCTTAATGTGTCTAAACATGTCTCAGTGTGTCTCAGCATGTCTCACTTTGTCTCAGCGTGTCTTAGTTTGTCTGCACATGTTTCAGTATGTCTCAGTGTGTCCCAGTGTGTCTAAGTGTCTGAGTGTTTCAGTTTGTCTCAGAGTATCTCAGTTTTTCTTAGCATGTCTCAGTGTGTCTTAGCATGCCTCAGTGTGTCTTAGCATGTCTCAGCATTTCTCACTGTCTCATATGTCTCAGTTTGTTTTAGTGTGTCTCAGTGAGTGTCAGCTTGTCCCATTGTGTCTCGGAGCTTCTTGTTTTCTCATTGTGTTCAAGTTTCTCATTGTGTCTATGTTTGTCTCGGTGTGTCTCACTGGTCTTAGTGTGTCTTAGTGTGTCTCAATGTGCCTGAGCGTGTCTCAGCATGTCTTGGCGTTTCTCAGTGCGTGTCTCAGTAAGTCTCAGTTTGCCTGAGTGTGTCTCAGTTTCTCATTGTGTCTTAGTTTGTACGTTGTATCAGTGTGTTTTATTGTGTCTCAACTTCTCTCACTGGTCTCAGTGTCTCAGCATGTCTGAGTGTCTCATGCTCTTATCTCTCATTAGTGTTGGTGCATGAGGTAAACTGGACTCAAACTGTCCTGTGGAAAACATCTCTGCTTTAGTTTCTGTTAAACTTAGACTCAGATTTAGACTTAGGTTTAAACATAAAGTCTGCAGCATGTGCTCAATGTGCAGCTTCATTCTATTGCTTTGTTAACATAATGTTATAATTAAGGGTGTTCATCACTAGCAAACAGTAGCACTTTGCAGCTGATTGAAGTTGAACCCTTGGTCCCAACTGGTAAACCTGGTGCATTTAACTGTTACTGTTTAAGAGGAAGTTAGAAAAGAAACCATCAATCTGATCAGACGGAATGAGATTAGGAAAGTCTTAATCTGTTGCGCTGATTTCATTGTCCTTGATGGAAAACATCTCTGTTTGTTTCCAGCTGAGCATTCAGGACAAACAGATCCATTCCCACAGATCTCACAAGTGTCAGGTAATCTGCTCTGAAGCGTCGTGCGGTCGTATTTCTTGGTTCCAGCAGCTGATTCCTGCTCTTCCTGAAGTTGTCGAGGGTTTGTTGGCTTAGGGAGGTAAAAAATGCTTACATAGTAGCAGTTAAAATTTAAATCCCTGTCTTTAAAAGTATCTTAGGTCCAACATTTCATGTTAAATATCAACGATAAGTGTTTCTTATCTATACAGTCTGATTAAGAGTCTGTGCATGGAGTTTTATTTTGAAAAATTAAAAAAAAATCGGCGCTATTCCTTTGTTCAACTTCTTGTCCATGTCGACGTGCATCCTTCGACAAGTGCGAAGCTGCATTCTGGATGTCTCTGAGCTGCTGCATCATGTCCAGAGTCTGATGGAAGTGTGTTACTGTGCAGCTTTCACCAGGATCTCCAATTTTCACAGACGAGCATAACACATAAGATGGTTTTAAAAAAGGTCTGTGTGTGTGTGTGTGTGTGGGGGGGGGGGGGGGGGGGTCACTCATGTATGAAAGATCTGCACTTCTTTTAAAATTAGCTAAATAAAAACAGAAACAGCACGCCTCCCTCCTTTGTCTGCAAACGTGCAGGAACAGAAACTGAGGAGGAGGTGGGGGGTGTTCATCTCCCATCACTCTCAGGAGGATAAAGATGTTTAAAAAGCCTTGTCGTCCTCTCAGCCTGCAGTCGGCTTCTTTTATCTTCAGTGACAGCTGACAGCAGCCCGTGTATATGTGTGTGTGTGTGTGTGTGTGTGTGTGTGTGTGTGTGTGTGTGTGTGTGACAGTTTTTCTCACATTTCTAAAGAGCAGGAACAGGACTTGAAATGTCAGCTGAGGCTTACAGACGATCATGAGAGACCGACCTGCTGAGAGTGGATTTATCAGCTCTTTTTATCTTCTCAGGTCCAATTGTCCTCAGACTCTCCCCCTGCATCGTGCTCTTTCTGTCTGAATGGCAGGTCTAAGGTTTATCTTGGTGTTTGTTGTGTTTCACTCACGTGTCTTCCCACTGGCGGTGACGGCGGGCCCTTCAGTCCCATCCTGCAACTGAGCATAAACGCTGATCTTATACTGCGTGTTAGGCTTCAGGTTGTTGAAGCAGTGTCTGTTGGTTCCTCCGCTCAGCTTCGTCTCCTGCTTCTGACCATCTGCAGTGAGAACACCGACATTACAGCATTAAGACAGAAATATTGGTGACATACCACAAACAGATGGTCAATAAAAAACAAAGAGAAACCTCAAAACACTGATTCTTAAACTCTTCATCGTCTCTGTCTTTATGTGCTCTGACTTGATGCTGTCTTCTTCCCTCTGCAGGTATAAATCCTCCTTCAGCTCGGCTGACTGCAGAGACACACACCTCTTAGCACACTCCTGTCTTTAATGTGATGGCAGAAGTCTCAGCTCTCTGCTGGCTCAGGTGGATACTGGAAGGTGGTGGAGTGTGTTAGAAAGACAGGTGGTTTATTCTGCTGCTGTAGAAGAGGAAATGTAAAGATGGAGATGATAAAGAGAGTTTTGGGTTCCTGAACTCTTTTGCAGCTTCTTTTGAAGTTTCTGCATGTGCTGAAGAAGCTGTGCAAACCTTTGAATCAGGCTCAGAGTTTGGAGAAAGTTCTTAAAATTAGGTTTGGACGTCAGATGTCTTTTGACCTTTTCTCTGTTTCACCTTACACAGCAGCCATTAATGTCGTCGCTCTGCCGTCCTTCCCAAACAACAACAACATCTTTGTCCTCTCAGGATCCAGACGCTCTCTCTGCGCTGCACACTGAAACTCCCACTGATGAAAAAACGCGGCTATGAACAAACACCCTCCTTATTTCCTCCTACCAGCACAGATGTTCAGGAGCAGAAGCACCATGGGAAAGCAGGAGTCTGTAAACTGTGAATTATGACTCATTTATTCTGGCTGCTGCAGTGTTAGAGATGCACCAGAGACAGGAGCATTTGTGTGCATGCATGTGATTTAGATTAGCATGAATCCTTCTTGTATGTACAGAATAAGAGCTCTGTAGCAAGACAATGTTGAAAACAAGTAAAGATTTTATTTTATATGTATGGCTATCAGAGGGTTTTCTAAAGATGACTTCTGCTCCAGACCTGTGTTGTTCTGAATTTTATCCATATGCAGAATTTTAAAGTCTTATTTTGTGTTTTGTACATTTTTGAACATGTAAAGAGTTTAAAGACCCAAATATGAACTGTGAAATCTGCCATGGCTGGAGTCCTTCCTCTCTGAATCCAGCTCATCGTGTGATGAGAGCTTAGGATGCTAACAGCTCAGCTCAGTGCAGCTCTGAGAGGGGATGCTAACAGCTCAGGATGCTAACAGCTCAGCTCAGTGCAGCTCAGAAAGAAGATGCTAATAGCTCAGGATGCTAACAGCCCAGGATGCTAACAGCTCAGCTCAGTGAAGCTAAGAGGGTAGATGCTAACAGCTCTGTGTGCTGAGAGCTCGGCTCAGTGCAGCTCTGAGAGGGGATGCTAACAGCTCAGGATACTTACAGCTTGGCATGCTAACAGTTCAGCTCAGAGAGGAGAGGAGAGGCTAACAGCTCAGGATGCTAAACGCTCAGGATACTAACAGCTCGGCATGCTAACAGCTCGGCATGCTAACAACTTAAGATGCTATCAGCTCAGGATGCTAACAGCTCATGATACTGAATGCTCAGGATGCTAACAGCTCTGGATGTTAACATCTCAGGATGCTAACAGCTCTGGATGTTAACAGCTCAGGATGCTAACAGCTCCGGATGTTAACAGCTCAGGATGCTAACAGCTCAGGATGCTTGCAGAGCTGCAGGAGAATGCACAGTTCTTGGTGCTATAGTACCTAGTACCAAGAACTGTGCATTTGTGACAGTGTTTTTGAGTCCTTTGAGTTGAGTTTGAGTTTTTGGGAAAATGCAGGATCTTTATGTGTGTTTTGAGAAGTTTCTTGCACCAAAAAGCAAAAGACTTTTAGCATTTGACTTTTACTTTGGCATTAAAAAAATCATGTCAGCTGCAACTCACCTGAACCTCTGTGCAGAAAAACAGGGTTTAGATCAAACAAAGACCTTAAAAAAAGAGATGTTAAAGTGGACTTACTGAGCAGGGACTCGATGAGGACTCTGTAGGAGCTGGCGTGTCGGTGCGCCTGCCACTGGGCGCACATGCTGTTCATTTTTATCTGATACGCATTCAAGTTGGTCACCCCCAGATACACTGCAGAGAGGAACAACAGGACCATTCACACTGTTTATTCTGTTGCAAACATCAAATCTGCACAGGACGGCATTTTAAAAGCATTAAGCATGGTTTAATCTCTGTGATGACATCCAAACAGAAAATATAAGCTTCACACCTCAGTTGTATGCCAATGTCAGATGGAGACCAGTTTTACATCCTGCCGTGGTTTGTCTGTTAACAGTGAGTTTGTTTAAAGTGGTTTGATGCTGCGTTTTTCTTCAACTGAGGAGTTTAAAGTGGACACATTACAGAGTGAAGTCAGGCTCCTCTCTGTCCCTCCTCACACTCCTATCATTACTCTCCTCTTCCTTCTCCAGGTTCAGCCCCCCCCCCTGCTTTTTTCCCCCCTTACTCAATCTCCTGAACACGTCCTTCAAATCCTACAAGAAGTGTCTCATTGTCATGCAGGCCGGCTGACATGAGGCTGGCGTTCCTGTGATCCTTCCAAAGCTCCATGTTCAGGCATTTAGCTGAAACACGGTGTCAAGGGCTCTTCCTCCAGAGGACTGAGGACGGATGAAAAGGTTTGAGGTTCAGGGTCCTGCTGAAGGATGCTTCAAAGAGGACACAGATCAATTGGGAGACCTCTCAGTTTCAGAGCGCGTCTGTTTGACCGCCTGGTGAAATGGTCAATTATCATGCAGAGGAGAGAAGCTGGGCTCCTCTGGATTGAAGCGCTGATTGATGGGACTCTTAAAGGGCCTGAGGAAGTGTCCACACCACCGGCCAATCGCAGCGCAGATCCATTCCATGGCTGGATGTAATCAGGTGTCAGATGGGAATCAGAGGATGGACGTCTGCAGGTGGCTCTGATTGTTTTATTCACTTAAAGAGGGGCAGAGCGGGTCGATAACATGCAGGTAAACACTCAGCAGGCACCATCAGGTTACACTGACACTGATGGGACATCACGGCAGCAACAAACTTCTTTTATCTGGAGCTTTGATTTCTGTATTCAGAGCCAGGACAGAGCTGTGAACTAAGAGGAGAGACAGAGAGGGAGCAACAGGAGCTGTAAGGGCTCAGGAGGACAGGTATACAAAAGGAAGCTAACCAAAAACCAGAACCTTAACAGCAGAGCAAACACTAAGATGGCTCTGATCAGATCCCTCCTCCTGGGATCAATCAAAGCTGCAGCCTACTGTAACGTTTCGTTCTAAATCAGTTGGTATGTTTATGATCATTTCTTAGCTAAACATTAAATCTATCGTATCTTATCTTGTTTTATCTCATGTTTTATAGTACGGTTTTGTTTTGAATCTCAATTCATAACTTTTGATCACATTGTGTTGTATTATATCTTGTCATAGCTCATCAAATCATATCATATCTTATAATATAGAATTAAATGGTTCTTGTGTCGACTGTAATGTGTTATAACCCACTGAACTGAGCGTTATTGTGTCCTATTGAACCTCATTGTTTTCTACCCTTTTAAATGGTATTGTATCATATGTGTCATATCTCTTGTGTATGATTTTGTGTTTCTTTGGCTCATATCCCATCTCAGTGTGCTGAAATAAATCCTATTGAACTGCATCTTTTCCAAATTCTTAAATAAAAATAAGACTTTTTCCCTCTTCTTTGAGAACACACTTCATTAAATCCATGAACGGATCCAATACCTGATGTGACCTCAGGGCTCTGTGTGAGAATATCTGTAAGAGGTGTTTTTATTTATTAAAGCAGGTATGAGTGAGGCGCACAGACTCTTCATTCTGTTTCTGCCATGTCCTCGCTGATTTCTGCACCCAGTGAAAAATAGATCCAGTGACAAACAGCTGCAGGCCGGAGCTGTGACAGCAAATTAAAGAAAGACATGATGGACTCACAGGTTTTGGCCCTGCCTGTGAGGGCCTCGCTGGATCCGGTGGTGTACGAGGCGATGACCTTGATGCTGTAGTCCGTCCCGCTCAGCAGGTTAAGAATCAGCATGGTGTTCACGTCCTCTCCTACAAAGGTCTCCAGAGCTGGTCCAGGAGCTGCAGAGGAGGCAAGATAATTAAAGAGACACGTCAAGGAGCGACCACGGAGGAGAGAGTTCATAGACCATCATCTGTTTCACTTCCAATGAGCAGGAACCAGAGGAGATGAGGGAGGGAGAGGAAGAGGAAGAGGAAAAGCAGAGGGTGGAGCGGGTCAGGTGGGTGTGTGGGTTTTAAATTGTTTCTGTCCTACAGGCTGCAGATCAATGAGGAGAGACCATCAGCATTTGTTACACCAAGGTCAGCAGCACAGAGGTTTGTGGAAATAGGCTCAACAAATGGAAAAATGCAGTCCCCCATTGGCCCACCAGGGGCGCTGCTCCTTCCAAATCATGAAGTTTCTCTAAAAGACAGTCATTCATATGAGCTGTTGAGGTGTGTCTGTGATGAACTAGACGTCCTGGCCAAAGAAACAGCTGAATATTACAGACACTAGGCGCGTCAGAGAGAATATGAGGTGTGGAAGTTACCGGAAACAGGTTGGTAGACCACTCTGTAGCCCATGGTGGGTGAAGGAGGAACGTCCCAGCTGATCCTGAAGCGGTTGTACCATTCCTCTGAAACCCTCAGGTTCCTGGGAGCCGAGAGAGGAACTGAGGACAAAGTGGAGAGAGACAAAAACAGTTGCTTCAAAAAAGTAAGTGAACAATTTAATCGAGTAATATGTTGGAAAATGCAAGGTTGTGTTCAAGGCAGTGTTACCTAATGAAGTATGTGTTTGTTGAGCTCAGAAGTCTGAAGATTCTTCAAGAGCATTTATGCTAAGCTAACCCCTCCCACTGACTGCAAGCAGGCAAAGTGGTCAGTGTGTTTCTTTTGTCTGCAGTTGATTATATAAACATTTGCTATATATGAAAGTTTTCTTTTATGAAGATTGTACTGATTTAAGAATTAACATTTTGTCTGACTGTCTCTTATCTGTCTGTGTTTTAGTTCTACGGTGTTTATTAAAGCACAAAGTTTAAATCAGTTTAAAGAAGCTGAGTCTCGAGTGATCAGTGGGCAGCATAAATATACTCTGACACCAACAGAAGTGACAACTACACATTTAAACAAACATCTAACGTGTTGATTCAACAGCTTTAGAGCTGATTTTTATAGCAATATTGTCACTGTCCCATGAAACATTTTCAGTGTATTTCTTCCGTTTCACTTTTCATCAGCGGTGGTCTTTGTCACATTCACACAAAGCGTTATTATTCAGTTCCTACAGTTTAAGCCTGTTTAATCTCTGAATTTCAACCTGAATCAGAGGGAGGATGCAAATGTAAATGTTTTCCAACAGAGTAATTCATGTGATTTAACAGATGAAAATGAGGGAAACTGTCTGCACAGAGCAGAGAGAGGGAAGAGTCTCTGGAGCAAAAGAGACGAGGAGAGACATCAGAGTCAAAGAGGAATGAAGGTTTTATAACTGTTAATCTCATTTCCACAGTCAGCTTAGTGGAAATTGAACTGTTGAATTAATGTCAGAAAGAAACTCAAAGAGTTCTCACTGAGACCACAGCTGTAACAAAGCTCTGGAAATCATCTCACCCATCGTTTCAGATCCTTCTGAACCACCATGCATTCAAGATTGGATTCAAAGAAAAGGAAGTTTCAGGACATTGATACACATTTTAAGATGCTGAAGTCTTCCATCACTCCATTCTTCTCATCTCCAGATTATCCTGTCTCTCCCACCACTTTCTCCCTCTTCACCCTCTGGCGTCGCTCCCCATTAAAGAGACAATCAGCCTGTCTTACTGATTGGCATCACTCCTTCCTGTCAGCGTTCAAATCCCTCCTTTCTCTCAGCCTCCTCAGACAAATTATCGCTCTGCTCTGAACCTCTCCTGTCCTGAGAAAATGATCGTCATCCGGGCTCTTTGTGCCTCTCTGTCCAACTACACCTGTCAGGTCTGAAAAATAAGGTTGTTCAAAAACTTTGATCAGTACTTCACGTTTTTTTACTTTTTTCATTCTCAGATTTGTTTCTTTCTTTTTTTTTTTAACTCTTTACAAACATCTGGCGTCACTTTAGTCTTTAAATATCTGAAATTAAGACTTTTTTATGGACACTCCAGATCCATTAAAGTTGGGCCACTGTGTAAAAAATATAGTGCTGCTTGAAAGTTTGTGAACCCTTGAAGACACAGTCACTTTTTTTTTTTTTTTTTTTTTTTTTAAACCCACATTAAAATAACCTTATCTAATGCACATCCAAAGCCCAATTTGTAAATAAAACATTTTCAAATAATGGACATACACAGAAAGATTTTCATTATTTTATTCAACAAAAGTGGATTATTTGACAACGACTGAGAGTTTAATATGTGCAAAAGTATGTGAACCCTTGTAGTTAGTAGCTTGTGGCTCCTCCTTTTGTTGCTGTTACTTCAATCAAGCATCTTCTGTACCCACTAACCAGTCTCTCATATCTGCTTATGGGGATTTTTGCCCACTCCTCCTTGAAGAACTCTGCCAGTTGAGAGAGGTTGGAGGGACACCTGGCATGTACCATCTTCTTTAAGTCTTGCTGCGACATTTCAATCAGATTAAGGTCTGGATTTTGACTGGGCCAATCCAGAGTATGGATCCTCTTCCTCTGAAGCCATTCCTTTGTAGTTTTGCTGGAATGCTTTGGGTCATTGTCTTGTTGTAGAATCCATTTTCGTCCCAGCTTCATCTCCCTGACTGATTCATGGATGGTCAATTCATGGTTCCCTGGATAATGTGGAGTCGTCCAGGTCCAGAAGAAGAAAAGCAGCCCCAGACCTTTACATTTACACCCCCATGCTTCACTGTTGGGAGGAGGTTCTTCTCTTGAAATGCTGTGTTGGCTTTTCTCCAAACATGGAGGTTCTGATTGTGACCAAATAATTCTACTTTGGACTCATCTGTCCAGAGGATGGACTTCCAGAAGGCCTCAGGTTTGTCCAAGTGCTCTCTGGCAAAGCTGAAATGGGCAGCTTTGTTCTTTTTTGAGAGAAGAGGCTTCCTTCTGGCAACCCTCCCATGTATGCCATGGCTGTTCAGTTTTCTTCTGATTGTAGACACATGCACATTTGTCCCAGATGCTACCAAGGAGGTCTGCAACTCTCTGGAGGTGATATGTGGGTTGGCTTCTACCTGATTTATTATTTTTCTGGAGCTTCTGGGTGATGTTTTTGATGGGCGTCCTCTTCTAGGCAGAGTTGCTGTAATGTTGAAGGCCTTCCATTTGTAGATGATTTGTCTTACAGTGGATGGATGGAGCTGGAATCTTTTGGAAATGGTCTTCTATCCTTCACCAGACTGATGGGCTGTCACTACCCTCTTCCTTATGTCATCAGATATCTCCTTCCCTCTCAGCATTGTTGATCTGTATGGACCTAAAGTGGTTTGGCTGCTTTCTTCTCTCTTTTAATTAGTGCTGGTCAGACCCTTTACCAAGGATGTCTCATGCCATTAGTCTGCTTAAATGATTAATTAAGCACCCAAATGTGTTTCACCTGAGTCCTTTACCTGCATGACTACCAGTGCAGACGGGGGTTCACTTACTTTTGCACGTACACCAATTCTATGTTTTATATAGTTTTTGGGGTATGTAAACAAGTCCCTCTAAAAAGTATATACAATTGATAAACATAAATCTGACATTTCATTTATAAAAACTAATGATGATAGAATAAGAAAATCATGGCAAAACAACAGAAACATCTAAACTGTTCAAGGGGTTCACAAACTTTCAAGCAGCACTGTAAATAAAAACAGAATACAGTGATTTGTAAACCCTGTTCAACCTATATCCAACTGAATACACTACAAAGACATTAATTATTAAAACTGATAAACTTTCTTGTTATTTTGTTAATATTCACTCATTTTGAATTTGATGCCTGCAACACGTTCCTAAAAAGCTGGGACAGGGTCAGCAAAAGACTGGGAAAGTTGAGGAATGCTCCAAAAACACCTGTTTGGAACATTCCACAGGTAAACAGGTTCATTGGAAACAGGTGAGTGTCATGATTGGGTATAAAAGGAGCTTCCCTGAAAGGCTCAGTCGTTCACCACTTTGTGAACAACTGTGTGAGCAAAGAGTCCAACAGTTTAAGAACAATGTTTCTCAATGTGCAATGTCAAAGAATTGATGTATTTGATCATCTACAGTCCATAATATCATCAAAAGATTCAGAGAATCTGGAGAAATCTCTGCACGTAAGCAGCAAGGCTGAAAACCAACATTGAATGCCCGTGACCTTTGACCCCTCAGGCAGCACTGCATTAAAAACCAACATCATTGTGTAAAGGATATTACCACGTGGGCTCAGGAAGACTTCAGAAAACCATTGTCAGTTAACACAGTTCATCACTACATCTACAAGTGCAAGTTCAAACTCTACCATGCAAAGACAAAGACATATATCAACAACACCCAGAAACACCGCCGGCTTCTCTGGACCCGAGCTCATCTGAGATGGACTGACACAAAGTGGAAAAGTCTGCTGTGGTCTGATGAGTCCACATTTCAAACTGTTTTTGTAAATCATGGACGTGGTGTCCTCCAGGCCAAAGAGGAAAAGGACAATCTGGATTGTTCTCAGGTCAAAGTCTCAAAGCCAGCATCTGTGATGGTATGGGGGTGTGTTAGTGCCCATGGCATGGCTAACTTGACCATCTGTGAAGGCTCCATTAATGCTGAAAGGTACATACAGGTTTTGGAGCAACATATGCTGCCATCCAAGCCACGTCTTTTTCAGGGACGTCCCTGCTTATTTCAGCAAGACAATGACAAGACACATTCTGCATGGTGTAATGCCTCACTTCAAACTGCGGTTTCCATTATTTAGAGCAGTAGAGCTGTTGGTGTGTGCACAGTGTGTGCGCTACTCCGTTAGCGGCTGCAGAACAAAGTTACTTTTGCGCACTGCAACAAGCGGCAGGGAAACGAGAAAGTCGGGGTAGTTTAAGCCCTCAGACAATCAGCTGTTATCCAAAGGAAAACAAAAACGCCGTGGAAAACAGGTCCCCCATGAGATTACAGCATGCTGAAAGCTGCTCTGTTGCTGCTGTTCAGCCGTTCAAACTGCACAGCTTTTATCAAACACGCCCACATCGGACAATCAGTCCATCATTCTCAGACTCAAACAATCAAGAAACATAACATAGCATTAACCTTATAAACAAAACAACATTTAATAATTAAGAGCATCCACTCAACAAATTGAATATAGGTTAAACAGGATCAACAAATCATTGTATTCTATTCTTATTTGTGCACAACGTCCCAACTTTAATGGGGTTGGAATTGTAAAAAGAAGACAAACACTTGGTTAGAGTTTAGTTTCAGTGGTGTGCTTCATGTGCTTCTCTTCCTCGTTTACCTCCTATCCTGATCAGGTCATCCTCTGAATTTAAAGTCACTACAGGTTCAGTGATGCCTCACACCTCCATCAGTGATCCCTCCCCCCCTCCCTCCGATTATTCGGCCTCCTCTGTCTTCAGTTTGAGGCTAAAAACCCAATCATCCTCTCTGTATTCGCCGTCATGCCTCCCTCAGCATTCCCCTCGTCCCTCATAGGTTCAAATCCCCTGATTATCCTGTCTCCCTGTGTCACATCATCTATCTTTACTCTAAAAACCCATCAGCCCCTCCTCTGCGGGCGATTATCTCATCCCTCTCTCTCTAACAGGAGCCATTCATCATCAGCGGGCATCAGAGGCCCCACCATTTAAGAACCACAGAGCATCATTAGCGTCTGCTAATGTGTGTAACGGGGATCGGGGAGATGAATGACGCTTGGTGCTTGCTGTGTTTGCTCTGTAGTGTGCTCAGCAACAGAGAAAACCATCAGGCAAACCCGCCACCACCTCTTCAGTCAGGTTTAAAGAAGGACTGACATATTCCTGGATGACGGCGCTGAGCAGCAGAGATGGGGCTGCTGTTTCTCTGAGCTCTTCTGAGATGTAGTGAGCTGCACACAGACTGATGAGGAGTGAACAAAGATTTACTGTAGGATAGAGGACACTCTGCTGTGGTCACCTTTAGAGAATTACACAGTCACAAGTTTAATAGCTTCATTTTAATCTAATTAACATGAAAAAAAGTTCAGATCAGTCTTTAATCGTCTTCACCCTCTGATGTGCTGTTAGTTTTACTGGCTTCTCTAAAACACGAGAGGGCTCTGACACATTCATAAGAGTCACGTGATGTCAGATTGGATAATCTATCTCAGGAGGTCCCAAACCTTTTTAGCCTGTGGCCCTAGAAAAGGGCCACAGGCCCAAAGAACCCAGAGACACTCCATGTAGCTGAAAATGAGACAACCTGTTTCCTAAATGAATCTGCTTCCTCTGACACTGTCCTTATCTGGGTTTAGTCACCTCAGGAGTTTCAAACAAAGAAACATTGAACCAAACATTTTCTGTTTGCATGGTCTGATAAAGAATAGACCTCTAGTTTATTTTACAATAGATGAAACAGCAGTTCTGCATAGTTTTTGATTCTGAAAGCCATTTCATGAACCCCTTGTTAATTTTTTTCCAAACACCCCAAGGACACCTTGTTTAAATTTAGTTGTTATTCTTAAATCCATGATAATTTTCTGACAAATGAGCTTTTTGATTAATGTGGATCCATGTATCATTTGTTCAGTTGATATTCAATTATGAATCAAAAAAACCTAAAACATTTATTATTTCATTTGTTGATCGTTGTGACCCGGAGGTTGTAGAAGGAGCAGCTTCTCTGTCAACGGATCGTAGATGAAGCTGGACAAATTAAATATTAAAATCTAAATCAGCCCATGGCTCATAGTTCAACTTTCTTTTATTCGATCTGTATTAACAAACGAGATGTTGAGAAAAGAACAAATTTTCATTTATTTGTTTTCATTTCAAAAATGAAAACACTGAAAACAAACTTTTTTTTTTATTCATAACTGAATATTAAATAAATGAATGATACACTGATTCATGGGCCTTCTGATTTTCTCTTTTCACATCCGGACCCTTTTATCCTGCCAGTCTGCTGACAGAGTCCCTCTCTGAGGTCAGTTCAGAGGAAGGTTTCTGAAAACCTGCTCTTGCTCTTCATACACACAGAGTTTTTTCTCCATAAACATCAGAATTATTCAGGATCAGAAATACAGAAATCTGTCTGACTTTTTACAGGTTGTCATCCTTGGAGTTTGTAAAGGAAAGGATTTGAGTTTGATGTGAAGTTTTGCTGAGGGCTGAGCTGTCTGAAGGGACTTAAATAAAGTCACAGATGCTGCTTGAGAACCAAGAGTTCTGTGTCTGTAAGGTTAAATGAAGAAGTTGTTTTCTGGAAAAGCCCAAGCTGCAGCTCCACAGAGCGTTCAGCAGAGGTCGTCATTTTAACACGCTCCTTTTCTTTACAGACACTTAAACACTCTCATGTCTTTCCTGTCTTATGTAAACCACTCAAACATGCGGTCTGAATTTACTGTCCTCGTCTTAACTTGTCTCTTTGCCACTGTCTTTTGGTTCTTTGTGTTTGTGTGCCCCACCCTCATCCCTCCACCTGTCTCCTCAGTCTCACCTGGGCATGGTCCCTCTCCTTCTTTGTCAGTTCAGTTTTTATTACCTGGTTTCACCTTTCTGATTCCCTTGAGTATGCTCCTTATGACTCCTTGTGTTTTCAGCTTCCTGTTTGATCACAACGTGCCGTCTGTTCGTTTCCTTTCAAGACCTTCATTTTCATGGTTCAAGAACATGAACATCAAAACTTCCATCCATCTTCCACCGCTTATCCGGGTCCGGTTTGCAACAACGGCAACAACGTCATTAACAAGGAGCAGTCGTCCCTGTCCCTGGCCACCGGGCATTCCCAGGCCAGCCTAGAGATATAATCTCTCCATCGTTTCCTGGGTCTACCCCAGGGTCTCCTCCCAGCTGGACATGCCTGAAACATCCTCACCAGATGTCTGAACTACCTCATCTGACTCTTCTGGATGTGGAGGAGCAGCGGTACTACTCTGATCCTCTTCTAGATGTCTGAACTCTGAACCCCATCTCTAAAGCTGAGCCCAGACACTCTGCAGAGAAAGATCATTTCAGACACTTTTATATGAGATCTTGTCCTTTGGGTCTCTACCCACAGCTCATGACTATAAGTGAGGGTTAGAGTGTAGACTGGTAAATCCAGAGCCCTGCCTTCTGGCTCTACTCCCTCTTCGGTATAGTGTCCACATCACTGCAGACACCGCCCCCTGTTAATGTCTCGATCCGTTTTCCTCTCACTCGTGAATAGTTCCATGTCCCAAAAGCCAGTTTCTGTCACCAAGGATCAGGCTGCAAAGACCTCTGCCTTTGAGCGGCGCCTAATCCACAAAACTTCTTAGAGCAAAACCTGGAAGATCTCTACCTGTCTGTTCCTGGCTGAGACATCAGCAGACACTGAATGAAGTAAAGTGCAGACAGTGACTTAAAGTAAACATAACTCACGTGTTCGTCCCATCCGTGCTGCTGTGGGTCCGTCTCCGTCAGAGTAAACAGGGGTGATGGCAATTTTGTACTCGGTGTCTGAGAGCAGAGGCTGCAGGACGAGGCTGCTCTGACCTGTGGGCACCGTCCTCTGAGAATACAAACAACACGGGTTCAAATTAGAGCTTGAGTGACATGAGAAAGAAGATTTGAACATGAGCGAATGGTGAGATGTCAGAGTTGATGAGGCATCCAACATCTGGCTATGAAAGCAATTCTTAATATCAAAACAGGTGGGAGTAAAGGTGGGTTCAGGTGTTTTTGGATGGAGCGTCCCAAGTACATCCACACAAACAAGACCCACTCATTCACCATTTATGTGTTTAAACTCTCAACTAAAAAATGTTTTCAGAGCAGATATAAACATGATACAACCTTTGACAAAAAATGTCTCCAGTCTGACCTGCTTATCAATCTAACAGCACACACTTATATGAAGGTAAGATTTTTCTATGAGATATGTTGAGTGCCATTTTGCCTGTTGATATTTTTTGAGCCTTGGATTCCTCTGATCAAAGGGAGTGGAAATAACCGTGGCACGAGGTGCAGATGTGATGTAATGACCCCCAAACAGGTAGGAAGTCCCAGATGCTGTGATCACTCTCTGATTTCATTAATTACATTTTGTTGGTCATTTAAACTGTAAAACAAACTTAAAGAATCAATTGTGGAGACTGTGGAATTGTGGAGACCCCAAAAAACATTCTGAAAACTTTCAGTTTGTTTTGGAGTATGGTTTTTGATCGTTTCATTTATGAATAATTGAAAACCTCCATCCAGCTCCTCGGAACAGAAAGATGGAAATAAAATCCAAGGAACATGGACTGCCTGCAGGACACAAGACATCTCTTTAATGTTTGCACTACGCTTGCAAAAGGGGTGGAAAATTTCCAGTAAATTTCAGGAAGGTTTCCTAAAAATGTCCAAAAGAATTTTAGCTCAGCAATACTGGAAAATGTTCAGGTTTTGTTGCCATTGACTTGAATGAATTTTTCTAAAAAAAATCCCTTGAAATTTTGTATTGGAAATGTGTTTTTTTTTCTTTTTTTTATTGAGGACATGCTCTGTTGGTCTGCAGGTGAACAAAAACACACACTGATCCCTTTAATAAGGATCTGCACACTTATTACTGTGCTCTGAAAGTTTCTTCCTTCTTTAGGAGTTTCACATTTCACAGGACATTGCTTGAATTGAGGACTATTTCTATTCCTCTCCACTTGTGAGGATAATTCAGATTTAAGTGCTTAGAAACTGACATGACTGGGATGAAAGTTTTGATGGAGCTGAGGCTGGGAGAATCCCTGCAGGAAGACCTGGAGGTTTCAGGTGCTGCAGAGGTGAATTGTGTCCAGGTTTCTGTCTCACCTGTCTGTGAACTCGGCCTTTTGTTGAGACTGATCCCTAAGTGAGTCATCGGTGCAGGTGAGCCCACGTTTCCAGACTGGAGCGGAGCTAATCTGACTCTTTTACCCTGCAGGCTTCTTTTCTCTGCTCATAACACTCCTTTGTTTCCGTCTCTCACACTGGGTCTCCTCCCTGACCCTAAATAAAGACGAATTCATTGACAGTATTCATGTTTCTTGGTGTTTTCTTCCTGGTATCTCAAATGAAGGGGATCTTTCTTCCTCTCATTCTTACATACTAACGTCTCCTCTGTTCACTAGAGTAACAAACCTGTTTTAAGCTGCCTGTGAATGAGGAGAGTCAGTGCTGTGACAGAGCAGAGCAGAGACACACAGAGGGAAATTCAGGGTAGTTGCGCCAAATATATTCCTTGAGCATTGAAACTTGCTGCATACACATCAAACACACAGGTTTACCTCTGCATTCATTCAGCAGGCCTGATTAGATCCCCTGGTGGGCCGGTTTTGGCCTGCAGGCCGTATGTTTGACACCCCTGAGTAAGTCTCTCTCTGTGTTACTTCATGTTGTATTGTGATGGTCAAACGTTAGCTGTCATGCCAACACAGGCCAGATTTTCATTCATTCTTCATGACTTGTTGAATTTTGATATCATTTAAGAATCTTTAAGATTTGAAGTCCTAGAGGCTGTCAGAGCTGGAATCATGAAGGGATGCAGTCACCACAGAAACCACAAGAGAAACCTATGACTCAACTCTCATGAAACAGTTCCCTAATGAACCATTTGCAGCCAGATCGTAACCAAACTGCTTCCATTTTATTGTCATACTGAAGCACCAAATCCTACAGGTTAGCTTAAGGGTCTGAGGATGAAAACATGTCTAAAAGCCCACTTCCTGTCTCCATAAGAAAGGAGCAGCCATCTGTTGTGTGAAAAGCTGTTTGTTAGAAAGCCCTGAAGGCAAGATGTTTGACACGAGAAAGCTTTTTAGGTGGCAGACATTAAATCTACCTGCAGATGAAAAACAGCACACTGAACTGTGACGGGAGATCAAAGAGGGGAGAGAAGCTCTCTGTGTTTCACAGATTTGAGACTGTTTCACAGGCTGCCGTCAGACGTGGTGTCCAATCAGTGAAACTGGTGAACCTAAGCTTCAGAGGGACCTTTAAACAGGTCAGGACGCCTTTGTTTTAATGCAGATTTATTTCACAGAGGTTTGATTCACAGGAAGGAGAACAAAGCTGCTGATTTCTGCAGACGTTTGTGTTTCTGCCACAGGAAGCAGGGATGAGGTGTGGCTTTCAGTTCGTCCATCCATCCTTTTCTCTGCCAGCTCGGTTTGCATGCTGAGCATGTTCAGTCTCACTACAAATGCTCTCTTTCCCTAAAAAAAAATTACACTTCCTCTCTGCATCGTGTGGCTTGGACAAACACTGCTGTGGGCCTTGACTAATCAATTTCAGCGCTGTCTGATGAAAAAGGCAGCAAGGCTCTAAACTGTGGCTGCGCCGCAGAGTCTGAAGGAACCGCCACCTGAAGCTGCACTCCTTACTTTGTCAATGCAAACACGGTTTCATTAAGTATTTATGAGACTCAGAAACTCAATCTGGTCTTCAGCAAAGACCTTGTGCAGGCTTAGAATATTAAGTCTGATCCTCCTGAGACTCTGCTGGAGCTTCAGCGCTCTGAGGGAAACTGGATGAGGAAGAGAGCAGGTAGACAACAGGAAAACGACAGGTGGACAACTGGAAGACGACAGAAAGACGACTGGTAGAGGACAGGTAGATGACAGGACGACGACAGTTAGACCACAGGTAGACCACAGGAACACCACAGGTAGACAACAAGAAGACGCCAAGAAGACAACAGGAAGAAGACAGAAAAACAATAAATAGACCACAGGCAGAGGACAGGTGGATGACAGGAATACAACAAAAAGATGACAGGTGGACCACCGGAAGACGCAATTAGATAACAGGTAGACAACAGGAAGATGACAGGTACACAGGTAGACGACAGGTAGACAGGAAAACAACAGGAAGAAAACAGGTAGACAGAAAAACGACAGGTAGCAACACCACAGGTAGACAACAAGATGACACCAAGAAGACACAAAACCACAGAAAGACAACCAGTAGATGACAAAGAAGAAGACAGGTATATGACAAGAAGACAGGAACAGCACAGGTAACAACAGAAAAAGAACAGGAAGACGACAACAGGAAGATGGCAGGGAGACAACAGGAAGACAACAGGAAGACAACTAGAAGAAGACAAGAAGACAACAGGTAAACAACAGGTAGACAGGGAGACAACAGGTAGAAGACAGGTAGACAGGAAGATGACACGTAGACAGAATAACGACAAGAAGAAGACAGGTAGACAGAAAACTGATAGGTAGCAACAGGAACACCACAGGTAGACAACAAGATGACACCAAGAAGATACAAAATGAATGAAAGGCAACCAGTAGACGACAAAGAAGAAGACAAGGTAGATGACAAGAAGACAGGAAGACAACAGGTAACAACAGGAAAAGAACAGGAAGACGACAACAGGAAGATGGCAGGAAGACAACAGGTAGATGACAGGAAGTCGAGAGATGACAAAAAGCTGACAGAAGACAACTAGATAACAAAAGGACAACAGTAAGACGACAGAAAACTGACAGGTAGACGACAGGTAGATGACAGGAAGACAACAGGAAGACAACAGTTGGACAGGGAGACAACAGGCAGAAGACAGGTAGACGACAAGTAGATGACAGATGACAGAAAGATGACAGGATGTCAACAGGTAGATAGGAAGACAACAGGAACACCACAGGTAGATTACAAGATGACACCATGAAGACAACAGGAAGACGACAGGAGGACAACAAATAGACCACAGGCAGATGACAGGTAGGCCACAGGCAGATGACAGGAAGACAACAGGAAGACGACAGTTCGACCACAGGTAGACCACAGAAAGACAACAGGAAGACAACAGAAAGAAGACAGGTAGACAACTGAAAGAAGACAGGAAGACAATAGGTAGAAGATGCCACGAAGACAACAGGAAGATGATAGGTAGACAGGAAGATGACAGGTAGATGACAGGAAGATGACAGATGACAGGTAGACGACAGGTAGATGAAATGAAAACAGGAAGACGACAGGAAGAAGACAGGTAGACAGGTGTTGAGTTGAGTTGAGTTCGCTGAGTTGGTAACATGGTTTGTGTTGAAACTTTCCTAGCGGTCAGCTGGGAAAAGGGTCAAAGGTGGTCGCTCAAGGGCAAAGAAAACCCCTGACTACACGTCCAAGAAAACTCACAATAAATGCTAAGGCTAGCCTTTACAGAGAAGATAAAAATAAAAGTAGACTAAGAAACTGTTTAAAAAGAACACAAAAAACAAAAAACATCGAGCTCTGAGCTTTGATCGTTCCATCATACTTAATTTTCTTTCTACAGATAACCTTCAAGCAGGGCCTGTGTCCACTGACTGCACTTCTGGCTGCTGCCAGCCTCAAGGGGACACTTGAAGAAGTGCAGTTTTTAACACTTCTGCATTGGTTTCATTTCTCACAGCTGGAGGTCACAGCTTGGCAGCAACAAAAAACACCTTATTAACAAAAGTTACAAGGATACCTTCAAGGAATCAGGAAATTCACAGAAATATCTGACAGTCAGCTCAGATTTCAGTGATGGAGCTACAGTTTGCATGAACTGAACAACATTCAGGGTACTGAGCTGTCACTCAGAAACTCGTGGGCCAATGGGGATACACCCCTCAAACATCCTGCTTCCTGCTTGTGTCAGAACTGCAAACATTAAGTGAAGGAGCACAAATAATGATCAATGAGAAAATCAGACTCAAAAAAATACTGCCAAAAACAGAACACCAATATTTACTCATTATTATCTTCACTGGATGATTTTTTCTTTGTTTTTGAGGCTGTTTGTGGACACCGGCCTTTAAATGTGAAGCTACAGGAACAAACAGAACTCCTCAGGTGTTTCCAGGTGAGACTCAGGATGTGAAGCTCTGATAAATCATTACAAATGTCTGATAATATTTGAATTTTTTGGTGATCACAGAAAGACATCAGTAGAAAAATTAACATCTGTTAAACTTTAAAACATCCAGATGGTGAAAGGATTCACAAAACAACCTCATCAACCTGGAGGACAGAAAGCAGATTGTGAAGTTTCAAGGCGTCAGATGATCCGATCCAGAAGGAAAACTGTGAAAAGTGAACTTTTTAATCATCTCCTGACTCGTTTTTTACCTCCCAGAACAACATTTGTTGCCGAGCAATCAAAGCCTAAACTCTGTTTACTCTGCTGGAATTGGACCCGATGCCCGGCAGCTTCGGTTTATTGGACGCTGAATGAAGCAGCACAGGGAGAAAAAAGGAGCTTCAGAGAGCGTCACAGCTGTCTGTGGACAGATGGCTGCAGAGTGGAGTAGCCCCATAGCTACATACAGAGACACACTGACATCTGCTGAGAGAGAAGGAGGCGTCTGAGCGGACAAAGCATTAACGCCGGTGTTTATACGCTTTAAGAGGACAGAGATGAGGCTCTGAGTTATCTGATGGGTGCACTTGTATTTCTAACAGTTAGAGGGCAGAAGAACTCCAAAATGGGGTAACACCGAACCGTTAGATCCAGTAAACTTAGAGTTTCATCATTTTCCAGAGGAGATTCGCCAATTATGAGAAAAATCATCACCAGAGTCCAACGATGGATCATTTCTGTCTTATTTAAATTGATTAGGTCATTTACCATTTACCATCCTTGAGAAAACCAAACGCTATTGAGTATCTAAAGGTGCGTGTATCTAAGATAACCCCACCCTTTTTTCATTTGACTGTGGCTGGAGAAACCAATACAAGCATCTGGAGGGAGTTTGATGACTGGTTAGCTCTGTTTGTCTCAGTTTAGTGAATCTTTGTCCAAAGCTGCAGTTCGACCTCCATGCTAACATGCTAATAGGCTAACATGCTAACAGGCTAACTGCAGCGCTACACAGCTCGTCTGTCTCTTTCTATGGGGTCATTTTCACTCAAAGGTTTCTGTTGTTGTCTTACTGCCCTCTGCTGGTCTGGTGCTGTTTTTAATAATCTACCTGGGTCTTCAGCCCTGCGGTCAGACAAACAATGGGCCACAGAAACTCCAACTTATAGAATGAACCAGAGACAAACACGTTTTTCTTTATGACTTCAATGCATTTGTAAAAAAAGTTGAACTACATGCTTTATCAGCTCGTATATCTGTTTGTATTTCAAAGGGCAACTGTGGCTCAGTGGTAGAGTTGTCATCTCTCAATCCTAAGGTCGAGGGTTTGATTCCCAGCTCCTGCAGTCACATGCCGAAGTGTCCTTGAGCAAGACACTGAACCCCCAATTGCTCCCACTGTTGGTCAGTGGTGTGTGAATGGGTATGAATGTGTTAGTTAAAAAAACTGATGGTCTACAATAGATCTTTGTACCATCAGTGTGTGAATGTGGTGTGGATGGGTGAATTAGATCAGCAGTGTAAAGCGCTTTGAGTGGTCAGAAAGACTAGAAAACCACTATATAATTACTGGTCCATTTACCATTTACCAAAGATCTACGTCCTGCATGGTGTTGGCGCGGCGCTTTCAGACGCTGCCTCTCATTTTGTGCAGGCACACAGTAATGTAACACTGTTTGTAATGTGTAGGAAATAAAGTAATCTAAGCAAAATTAAGGGCATGGAAAAATCAATCTGAATGATCAGGAGAAGACAGAAGACTGCAGATGACACACAGCTGCCCAGCTTCCAAAACAGACGTGCAACTCAAAGATCAGGTCAGGATCCCCCTCCGTTCACAGAATAGGTTAAGACCTGGGTTTATCTGTTCATGTATTTAACATCTGCACTGCTTCAGTTTAAACTCCTCTCTGTAAAACCCAGTTAAACCCTCCATTTCACATGATGTGTTGATCTGAGGTGAATCGCAACAAGATGGAGACAACACAGTCCGAAGAGACGGATTCAGGTTTGAAAAGGTTTAAAAGGTGCATCTGACCAACGCAGAAACAAATTTCCTTCAAGACAGACATTTGCACGGACCAGCCTGAGGTTATTCAGAGGTCAAAGTCTGCAAAGATATCAAAAGACAAAAGAAGATGTCTTTGCCCCATACAGAAAGTTCCTGCCTGAATTCAGTGATTTAGTCACATTTACTTTGATCTGCTTTAAACGGCTGAGCTGACGTACCATGAAGAGTTTTTAAGAGGCTATCAGCAGTTAAAACCTCATCAGTGAAGATAAAGCTCCATAACTGCTGTGCTGAAATCAATAACATGTAATGGAGTTATTTTCAGGCTTTTATTTCCCGTTTTAAAGGCTGCAGTCTGTCCCCTGACAGCCACAAACCTCAGAGAGAGAGAGAGAGCCTGACTTTGAGTGAAGAGAGGAGAGCAGGTTTGAGGGATTCAAAACCTGAGTGGGTTACCAAACAGAGTCCACAGCTGTTAGCACTTTGATAAGAGATCTCATTTAACAAGCTCTGCTCAGGGCAGCTGGCAGCTCTTTATTGTCGGGATGAAAAAGCTGATGAGGGACCTGTGGCCCAAGTCACCTGCAGACATGCCACAGCGCCCTGTACACTGCAAACAAACACACTCTGCACACCAACACACACCTGACTCAGAGGAACCTTTAGGTATCTGATGATAAACTGCAAAAGAGAGATCAAGAGTTGGATTCATAATCACAACACAACAAGGATTTAAAAGACGTAAAGTAAAAGAGACAGCAGCACATCCACGTGTTCCCTGTTCAAGTGTCTGTGTGCCATGTTCTAAGATCAGTTCATGACGTTCAGACGTTACCTGTACGATAAGTCTCAAGAACTGTTGAAGAGTTTGTTAGCTTGTTTAACCAAGTAGAGATGGACCCATCCCATTTTTCTTTTTGTGGGATGTAAACTTAGGATGATAGAAACTGTTCGTCCAGCTCAAAGATTCCCTGGACACAGCTGATAGTGATGCAGTTTGTTTATGTGATGTAACGGCGGTGTCTGTTGCGACATGATGCAAAGAACATCTGATGCTTGCTGTTCGGACTACTTGATAAAAGAGTGTTTGATAAAAGCTTTGAAAGATGAGAATAACGCTGGACATGTCTCACACTCATTGGTTCTATATTGGTGATATAGCAAAATAGTTGCAAACGGATGAAACAATGGCTGACTGTTTATTAATGAATAACAGAAGAACAGCTGCGAATGGCTGTGAAATGTGATCAACACTTCCAGTTAGCATGAAGCAGCAGTGTTTAATTTGAGGTTATGGGCTGATCATATGATTTCTCTTGGACAAAATGGACGATGATGGTCTAAATCCTCTGAGGATGCGGTGTGATATGTCCCCTTAGGAATGATTACCAGTTATAGCCATGATAGCCAAGATTTTGTGCTCAAGGCTTCAGACCAAGATTGTCTGATTCAATAGAGGCAGCTGTGGGTCAGTGGTAGAATCGGCGTCCCTCAGTCAGAAAGTGGAGGGCTCGATCCCAGCTCCTGCAGTCACATGCCGAAGTGTCCTTGAACAAGACACTGAGCAACACACTCCTCCCCCACTGGTCAGTGGAGTGTAAATGAGTCCGGACGTGTTAAACTGATGGTTCCCTATAATAGCAGTCTCCACCGCCAGTGTGTGAATGTGCTGTGGATGGGTTGAAGTGATCAGAGGTGAAAAAGAGCTTGGGGTGTCAGAAAGAGTAGAATAGAGCTCCATAAGTACTGCTCCATTTATGTTTAACTTCTGTAGCGTTAATGTCCATGGCCAAAAAAACGCAATCCAAAAGACCGTGATAAGAACATTGTTCCTAGGTCCAATATTATTCCACTGACCCCTCCCCCATTTGAAATACAGTAGTAACATCATGATGCTTGGATGCTAATCCCTTGTATGGGTCTCTCTCGCCTATTGGGCCTAAGTTTCTCTCTCTGTTCCTTCCTAGACAAGTCCTTTACAATAAGTTTTAGCGTGTTCTGTGTGTTTTTCCACATTTCTTGGCAGATAAGACATCCTAAAATCATATTTTACTGAACACTTCTATCACTATCCATTCAATGTTTACGTCCATCTACCCCAATATGGCTGAGCATCAGGGTAACTACCGTGACATCATTGCAAACACTCTATGATACTGATTCTACATTTTTTTGATGAGTCTAAAGTTGAAACACAAACTGATGTTCTTCTGATGAATTTCTCTTCACTTTGATGAAATAACACCATCATGACGCCGATTAGTTGGTCTGAGGTCTACAAAAGAGGAGTTCTAGAACTCTGAGATCAAGGAAAAGAATTCTGTCCTTCAGTCTTGGAGATTTAAAACTCCTGCTGATTTGAATGCAAGAACCTGATTGGTCGATTCCCTTCAGACTACAAAGTAAAAATGACACCTCTCAGACTAACAGATATGGATGCTTCACGCTGACAGTTTTGTACAAAATCCCTCCCAAACATGAACACAAACGAGGGAAACTGTGTCTGAATTTCAGGTTTTTGCATCAGTGTTGGTCTTTTCCATGAATCTCTCTCTCTCTGTCTCTGTCTTTCTGTCTGTGGTGGCTCATTAGTGTAAAAAACCTGTCACTCTCCCTCTCACTTCCTCTACCTAAAGAAACAAACACTTTGAGGATCTGCCATTGTTTTTGTCATCAACCTTTGCAATCATCTTCATCAACACCATCCTGTCCTTGTCTGACTCCATCTTTCTCTCCACACAGACATCAGATCATCTTCATCAGAAATCTCCCTCACACTCCTCTAAAGACTTACTGTCTCCTCGGCTCGGTCTCCTTTGGCACTGATGTAGCTCAGGCGGTAGTGCCGGACGTTCCTCAGATCCACGGGCTGCCAGGAGACCCTCAGACTAAAGGTGGTTTCATCGTCGATCTGCAGGTTCTTCACGCCGAAACGTGGAGCTGGAGGATCGGAGAGAATAAAAATGAGTCTGCAAGTCACAAAGATCATCAGAAAACTGTCCCAGAGATAGTTTCAGATCAGGATGTCAAAGGTTTGACATTTAATTTACTCAGATCAACTTTTCTCAGCACAAAACGTTTGAGCGATAAAACATCTGACAACCACTGTGAATGATGACACATCAACGATCTGAAGGGAGGATAAAAATTTACAAGTAACAGCCCGACTGACAAGGTTTTCAGGACAATATCTGGACCCTGAGTTTACAAGGAAATATCTGTTTTTTAAGAAGAACTTTAAGAGACTGAAGAAGCATTTAAGACACATTTACCAACAAAATATCACCTTGATCTTACTCTGTCCTCAAATGTTCAAAACCTGCACAAACAAAAATTTTCAAGCTGAAATTTTACATTTTACTGTTTAATTACACCAACAAGAGCCATGAATGATGAGCCTAATGTGTGCAACAAGCTTCTAACAGCTGCTTTGGTGTGTTACACGGTATCATTGCACAAATCCAGATCAAATCTTTTTGTTTTCTACAAAAACATAAAACATACTTCCCTTCAGCTGAGAGAAATATTTACCTGCTGTGATTTTGGTTGTTGTGGCAACGGTGGTTGTTCTTTTAGCTGAAAAATAAGACAAATGTCAGACTGTTGGAGCTGGATAAAATTTGATTGCAGTCTTTTTCTGGAGATTTGAAGGTTTCTCTGATGTTTGCTCCACTCTTCAGTCTGTTCAAACATATGCTCATCCTCTGAGTGATTCATAAACACCAGAACAGAAAATATGTGATCACAGATTGGCTCCATGATGAAAACAACGGGCGGAAAACCAGTGAAAACTTGGAGCTTCAGTCGTCGCTTTGAAGAAACAGAGAAATAGGACAGATCAGGGGACCAGGACTGACTCAGGGTCTTGATATTTACCTGTGGTCTCCAGAAGGATCACCTCGTCACTCTCCACCTCGTTGGCGTATATGGCAGCGAGGAGGACTTCGTACTCTGTGAGTTGGTTGAGGCCTTTGATCAGGTAGGTGTTGATCTTTCCGTTCAGCAGAACCTAAGGCACAGAGATGGAGACTTAATCCTCAAACCTTTCAAGGAACTTTCCTGAACCTCCTCTGAGTAACCACTCACATCCTCACTGTCTCCTCCGTCCGTGGGTGTCCAGGTGAGTCTGTACAGAACCACGTCAGAGGCCGGGTGAGTCCATGACACCCTGAAGCTGTCTGTGGAGACGTCGTGGCTCTTCAGGTCCACTGGGTCTGGGACGGTTTCTGTGCACACAAACACACTTTAAGACATGAAACAGCAGACTGTGATCCACACACTCCTCCAATTGGTGTTTTCAGGACATACTGGTGGTGAAGCTGTCCGTCACTGCCTCGGCTTGTCCCTCATCATAGAGTGCGAAAACGCCAACTGTGTACTCGGTCAGGGAGGTCAGGTTTCTCAACATCCAGCTAGTCACGCTGCCAACGTCCACCTGCAGACATTACATATTGAGCTCTGCATCCTTTGGCTTTTCTAACAAACATCCAAAGACTTGTTCTCACCTCTGTGGTCTGGACTCCGTTGGTCTTCACATACATGATGCGGTAACCCCTGATCTTCCTGGAGGACGGGTCCCAGGCAAGTCGGGCCGAGCTGTGGTCTATATCTGAGAAGCGAAGGTTCCTCGCTGGGGTCAGAGGTACTGAGGAGACAATAAAAGAGCGTCAGCATCCATGATAAACCTCTACTTCAAAGACATGCATCATGGCCCGGTTTACAGGACTACACTGATCCAGACTCTGGGTGAAACAAGAACAACAATTTTTGGAAATTGATATTAACTGTGTTTACTTGGTCATATACATGTATGATGTCATATACATGAAGGGGGTCTGTGAGGACTATCTGTTTGAAGTGGATCACAGCGACACCTTCTGGCTGGAATCGTGCGCACACTGTGATGTGACATGACTCTCTTTAAGGCATATGTTCATTTTGGAAATGAATGGAGATCAGATCTTCTTTTTAACAATATTTTCTTTGTTCAAGACAACTTTTTACTAAATACAATGTGACGAGGTAAGGTATTTATCAACAGTTTTACAGTGCTGTTGTTTGAAACGTGACTACGAGCAAACTTTGTCCGTCTGTACTGTAGTTTAGTAGACAGCTTTTATAGTACTACTCACAGCTCCTTGCTCTGAGACATATGTAGGCTGAGGTGTAATGTTAGTGAATCCTTAGGTCCTGCTCATCAACCAATCAGAGCTAACGTAACCTCACTTCATTTCTTCATTTTGACAGACGCTCGAGTTTGATCAGATCACTGCAGTATAACTGCTGCAAGTGGGTCAAAATGAACATTATCACAAACAACTTAAAATGTCTTTTAGCGTTTAACTTGTGTTTTAGCCTTAAGCTGATAGTTTAGCCTTTAGCTCATAGGTTTGCTTTTTAGCTCGTAGTTTAGCCTTAAGCTCATAGTTTAGACTTACGCTCATAGTTAAGCCTTAAGAACGTAGTTAAGCTTGTGTTTCAGCCTTAAGCTCATGTTTTAGCCTTTATCTTGTAGTTTAGCCTTAAGCTGGGAATTTAGCTTTTAGCTTGTGGTTTAGCCTTTAGCTCATAGTTTTAGCCTGGAGCTCCTGTTTTAGCTTTGAGCGCGTAGTTTAGCCTTTAGCACATGTTTTTGGCTTGAGCCCATGTTTGAACCTTGAGCCTTTCTTTTAGCCTCTACCTCTTGGTTTAGCCTTTAGTTTGTGTTTTAACCTTTAGCTCATGTTTTAAACTTTAACTCATGTTTTAGCCATTAGCCCATGCTCTATCACTCTCCTGTTTATCTTTCCTCTTCTCTTCTGTCTTTTTCCTGTCCGTCAGTTCAACTCCAGTCTCCATCATCACTAATACAAAACCCAAAACCAGTTAAGTTGGCATGTTGTATAAATCCTAAATAAAACAGAATACAATGATTCCTTTTCAACTTATATTCAATTGAATACACCGCAAAGTCAAGACTGTGTTCCATCACCTTTCCTTTTAACAACACTCAGTAAACGTTTGTAAACTGAGGACACTAATTGTTGAAGCTTTGGAGGTGGAATTCTTTCCCATTCTTGAATGATGAACCGCTTCAGTTGATCAACAGTTCAGGGTCTTCGTTGTTGTATTTTGTGCTTCATAATGCTCCATACATTTTCAATGGGAGACAGGTCTGGACTGCAGGCAGGCCAGTCTAGTACCTGCACTCTTTTACTATGAAGCCACGCTGTTGTAACAGGTGCAGAATGTGTCTTGTCATTGTCTTACTGAAATAAGCAGGGACGTCCCTGAAAAAGACGTGGCTTGGATGGCAGCATATGTTGCTCCAAAACCTGTATGTACCTTTCAGCATTAATGGAGCCTTCACAGATGGTCAAGTTAGCCATGCCATGGGCACTAACACACCCCCATACCATCACAGATGCTGGCTTTGAGACTTTGACCTGAGAACAATCCAGATTGTCCTTTTCCTCTTTGGCCTGGAGGACACCACGTCCATGATTTCCAAAAACAGTTTGAAATGTGGACTCGTCAGACCACAGCACACTTTTCCACTTTGTGTCAGTCCATCTCAGATGAGCTCGGGTCCAGAGAAGCCGGCGGTGTTTCTGGGTGTTGTTGATATATGTCTTTGTCTTTGCATGGTAGAGTTTGAACTGTCACTTGTAGATGTAGTGATGAGCTGTGTTAACTGACAATGGTTTTCTGAAGTCTTCCTGAGCCCACGTGGTAATATCCTTTACACAATGATGTTGGTTTTTAATGCAGTGCTGCCTGAGGGGTCAAAGGTCACGGGCATTCAGTGTTGGTTTTCAGCCTTGCTGCTTACGTGCAGAGATTTCTCCAGATTCTCTGAACCTTTTGATGATATCACGGATCGTAGATGATGAAATCCCTATATTCTTTGCAATAGCTTGTTGAGAAATGTTGTTCTTAAACTGTTGGACAATTTGCTCACGCATTTGTTCATAAAGTGGTGACCCTCGCCTCATCCTTGTTTGTGAATGACTGAGCGTTTCAGGGAAGCTGCTTTTATACCCAATCATGGCACCCACGTGTTCCCAATTAGCCTGTTCACCTGTGGGACGTTCCAAATAAGAGTTTGATGAGCATTCCTCAACTTTCTCAGTCTTTTTTGCCACTTGTGCCAGCTTTTTGGAAACAAGTTGCAGGCATCAAATTCCAAATGAGCTAATAAAAAATAACAAATTTTACCAGTTTGAATGTTAAGTATCTTGTCTTTGCTGTGTATTTAATTGAATATAGGTTGAAAGGGATTTGCAAATCATTGTATTCTGTTTTTATTTACGATTTACAAAACGTGCCAACTTCACTGGTTTGGGTTTTGTAAACACAGATCTCTCTTCTCACTGCTAAACTTCATCAGCTGGCGCTGTTGTCATAGACTTCAACGTGCTGTAAATCAGTGTCCTGTCCGACACGATGCAAGGAAGCTGAGAAAAATCTTTTATAAATTACCTTTATTGGTGCTGATAATCTCATTTTAGTTGTGGATTAGGATCAGGCAGATAACTAGAAGAGAGACTTTTTCAAGATGACTTAGAAAGTCCACACAGGAACTTTAACATTTAGTTTTGTTATAAGCAGACAAGAATGGAAACATGTCTTCCTGGAAATTTCCCACTCCTATGCAACCCTAAATAAAACACTTATAATGGAATATGTTGGCCTTCAACCAGCTTTAGGTAGTCTTGGCGCTGTGAGCTGGTGTTATCCTCATCCTCCATATCTTCCTTATCCTGATCTTTCCTATCTACATCAATTCAAGTACATAACTGCTTCAAAATACTGACAAATCTGAAGATTTATGAATAAAACCAACTGAAAATGACAAACAGTGAAATAATGAACATTAAATGAGATCAAATGTACTTCTCTGCAGCTCTTTTTCATACTTTAACTCATTTTTCAAGAAGCAGAGAGAGAACTATGATACCTGGTATTGCATAAAAATACCATACTGTTATCTTTAATTCCCATCATGCAGCGTTGACTTTTTTTCCATCTGGGTCCTTTTCTTTCAGCAGCTGTGATCATCAAAGCTCATTTTATCCCTACAGTGAATGAAAAGGAATTAAATGAGAGATTGAGACTAGGGGCCATCAGTTTATGAAGGCAGAGAGACACGGCCGGACAGATTCTGGACAAACATCAACAGTGAAAACCCCATTAGAGCTTGTCCTGCATGTCCACACGCATTATGTGCTCCAGCTGTTCAGACGTTTTGTCCCGCAGGGGAATGAAATCACATCAGGAGCAAACTCAGGATCGATTGGCTGTCGTATGATGATGACACGCACCTCAGGAAGTGATGGCCAGTTTTCAAAACACTGGACTTTGAGCCAGGACTTCCTCTTTCATGCTTTGGTTAGATGGGACCAAACTGACAGTACCTGCTGGCTTTTGCT
This sequence comes from Labroides dimidiatus, assembly GCA_030710495.1. Lineage (NCBI taxonomy): Eukaryota > Metazoa > Chordata > Actinopteri > Labriformes > Labridae > Labroides > Labroides dimidiatus. The sequence continues at coordinate 1,174,553 of CM061155.1, forward strand.
CTCCATACAACTGGTCCAACTAGCACCAAAACCTGCTCAAACCTGATTGGATAACTGTCTTTACTAATGACAGGCTTTATCTTGCCCCTTATGTGTCCTGGCCTGACCTGCACTTGAAGCCATGCACGCATCATAAAACATAAACACGGCCTGACCTAAAGCCACACGCCGCAGACCTTAAAGGAGACTTCATAAAACGTTAATTAGTGAGTGTGGCGGTGACACTGGAAGCACAGGAAGAGGAGGGACACTCTGAGGCTCTTAAAATGAGAGTGAGGTGAAAGAAACAGCACCAAGAGCGGGAACAAGGAGTGGGGCTGAGGTCTTTGGGTGGAAAACGTGCAGGGACATGACTCAAACATGCAGAAGGAGCAAAATAAATACATGAACCCACACTGAGACACGGATATCTGCTAACAGCTAAATTTACATCCAGCAGAGTGAGCAGCAATCAGAGAGGAGACGCTCCTTCATGTGTTTAACATCTAGTGCAACCACAGCTCAGGAGCAAAGGGTTATTTCACAACATTACACCCTAACGGACCTGTGTCTAAGCCCTGCCCTCAAATGTGATGAGCCAATCACAGAGCATATATCCATTCCCATACATTCAGACATTTTCTGCTGGACGTCTGCTGAAATGCAGGAAGTCAGTTTTTATTTAGTTTAATGAGGTTTTTCTGAGATTATAAGTTTAAAAATGGTCACATGGTGTTCATAGGGTTCATGCAATTCTGACACAAGGTATCCTGAGAGGCTGGATGACGGGGTGTATTTTTAACCCTTTCCTGAAGACACACCTCAACCCAGAAAAGTGTCTTCTTTGGATAAAGTGGTGACCGCAACATGAACTCAAAGTGAATTAAATGAACTAGGATGTTTGTGTCTGTTCTAAGGTAAGTCAGCATCAGATTTAAAGCAACATGTTGTCCCTTTGCTGTAAAGAAACATAAAGTTATCTTTAACATGTAGCTAAAGTTAGCTGAGCGTTAGCCCCTAGCTGTGTTGCTCGTCATGTCTCTTTGTCTGTTGGAGTTCATTGGCCTGTTTTGTTCTAGTTTTTGGTCTTTGGTGATCGTCTTTCCAAATGATCTTGAAATAGTCTCAGTTTTGTATATTTGCTTGTTTATAATCTATAATTCAAAGTCAGATCATTGGCTACAAAATTTGTTATTTCTAAATGTTATTTCTCAGTTTTCTTGTGCAGTTCATCCAGGATCAGGAGTGATTTACAGTACGTTGACCTAAGTCCTTATCACAACACCACGTCAGCCAACAAAGGTTATCAGAGAAAAGAGAGATCTGTGTTTCTGTCTGCTGAAAAGTCTTTCTGTGATCTATTTCATAGTGATGGTAGACACTGAAGCCAAACTGACAGAAAAGGACATAAGAGTAGAAAAAAGCTAAATGGGAGAACAAAGAAACCAAAGTCCTGTTAAAAGCACTACCTGCTCTGACCACAGGGGTCATTGCAATCAAGACCAAACAGGTCATCCTTACATACCCCTTTCCCACCAAGTTGGTGCTAGTGCTGGTTTGGTGCCTGTGCTAGTGCTCAGCTGGTTCTGATCCTGTTCGGCTGTGGACGATGGGGGCAAGGGGTCGACAACACGCTTCAGGGATCTGAAAGTCACTTAATATAGTGACAGTCACTACGTTGTGTATCCTAACCACGTGTAACATTACAGCCAATCACCGGTGGCATTATCAGATCATGATCACATGATTAACCCTTTGGGTATCGAAACTTGGCACCGAAAAACAAGGCATCAGTCGATACCAGGTACTTCTGAAGAAATTTGATCTGTGCCGTAAAAGAAACGAAGTTCGGTACCTAGCTCTAGCTGCTTTGTTGTAATCATGAGTCTTACACAAATTGTTTTTTTGAGTGTGAAAATATAAGTTACTGCAACTTACAGTCAGTACATGGAAGTAACAACTTTAAGTTGTCATAGTGAGAATTCATGAGTTACTCCAATTTTCAGTCAGGGCTGAATAATTTTGAAAAATAATTGCAAATTTTTTTGGACCAATATTGTGATTGCGATTAATCATATGTTTCTTTTTTTTTTTTTTTTTTTTTTTGGGGGGGGGGGGGGGTTGTCCTCTGCATTATTCACTAAACACAAGCAATAACTTATTCTGTAGTCTGACCAACAGGACAAAGGATCCTGTCAACATATTAACAGTTCTTTCCTTGGTGGTCGGGGTTTTTGTTATGCAGTTGTCTTACATGGCCTTGTGGTGCTTTCTTTACTGCCGGAACAGGTTTGTTGCCCCTTGTTGTTGCTATAGTAACCAGGCATATTTTGCATAATACCTTACACTGTGCTGCATCTTCTTTCCTAAATCCAAAACAGGTCCAGACAACCAACATGCTATTCCTCTTTGACACCAAAGTCTCCTCTTCTGTGTCTTCTCTTGGTTCTTCTGCTGAGGCCATTTTTGTCAACAACAACACAACAAATCAAATCTTAGCGTGGCTGAAATTGTCTTCTTCATCCCCCGCTCGATTTTTGGCCATTGACAAACCAGCTGAAAGGTGCATTACCACCACCTACTGCATGCATGTCACGTAAGGTTACGTCTGTGGTCATGTAAATTTTTATTTTTTATTGCAGCCTTTGCAATTTAAAAATTGCGTTCTATTACATTGCAATGTCGGTTTAAATTCGATAAATTGTTCAGCCCTACTTTCAGGTAGTTTATAAAAAAATATTAAATACCATGTAACTGCAACTTACCAATTGTTAACAGAAGTTAAGACTTAAAGTAATCACAACATGAAAATGTGAGTCAGTGCAACTACCAGCTGTGTAAACACAAATTAAAATTGTAAGTTAAGCTAACCCAAAAGCAAACTTAAAAGGTTAAGTTTATGAGCTTAACTCAAAAAAGTTTGTTGCGTTACAATTCTGAGTTCTCTCAGCTTTTCTTTTTTTGCAGTAAAGTTTTGAATGAGGAAACTCCAACAAAACAACAGACGAGTCACTCAGCAGCCTTTCTGTTTAAGCATGATAAATAACATGAGGCTGTTGAGTCTGCTAAATAAAACAACAAAGTATGGACCTGATTTATAGCAGAGGGAATGTGTTGCTGCTTCAGTTTTGCCTCCATTTCAAGTTTTTAATGAGGAAGCCCGACAGACAACTCACTCAGCAGCTTTTCTCTTTATGAATGGTTGCTTTAATGCTGATTGTTAGTCTCAGTAACCCTGCCCCTGCCCTCTGGCGTTGTCGGTTCTTTGCTCTGGCCCAGCAAGGAAGTGAAGGCCAGTTCTTTTTTTGATGGAAACAGAAAAAACTGGTGCTAATTCAGGCACAAGCACCAAACCAGCGGCTGCAGAAAAGGGGTACCACAGACTTTATCTTCTTCTGCTCCTTTATGCTGAAAACAAACAGCATTTAAACATGCCACCGCCACCATCTGGTGGGAGTACTGTATTACAACCAGGCAGCAGTAAAAACAATGGATTAATGTTTTTTAAGATTCACATTTGAATTGAACACTGATCAGGACTGTTTGATGTCATCACGCCGCTGTTTGAGACTCACGCGTGGTCTGCTGGCTGGTCATGGGGTCGCTGGCCTCCTCTCCGTACATGGCGTAGACGGTTACTGTGTACTCCGTGGACGGGGTCAAACCCTCCAGCTCCACCTCGTTCACCGAGTCTGCAACCTTAACCTGCGCACACACACACACACACACACACACACACACACACACACACACACACACACACACACACACACACACACACACACACACACACACACACAGCGTGAGAGTATTGCAGAGTTTGGCAGACATTAAGATCTCTGTCGTCACTTCTTCTTTAAAATCCCTCCTGCATACTTCTCCTCTCCTCCATCGTTCCTCCTCCCTGTCCGGACACGCAGAGAATCAGGCTGATATTACATAAAGTGACTCCTGGCTGTTTCTGCGCCCTCCTACATCACTGTGGGCGTCAGACAGAGGACGGTTCCCTCTACACACAGCAGCTGCTGACACACTTCAGCTGAAAACTCCTCCATCTTTAACCTCAGCAAGAAACAAAACGCATGTTTGGAAAAACCCGTCATCCTGGCCAAATGGAGGCGCTGACAAATGTCCCTCCATCTGCTCTCCTTCTCTGCTGCTCATTAATAAATTTAGATCACTGTGGAGCTGCAGAAATTAAAGATGTGCTGCCAAATCTGAGGCTTCATAATTTAGGCAGATTTAATTCAGCGCAGCGTGAGAATATGCTGCCAAAACGAGGTGTCAGAGTTCTTTGTTGCAGAATGAGCCAAAATGAAATCATTGTTGAGGTAGTACGCAGCTATTTTCACCAACTTTCAGGTGATTCTGCCTCAGAAGCACAAAAACACCATTTCAACCTCAGGAACTTCTTTCAGTTCTGGGGGATGAAGTGACCCCTTGGCTTTTCGCTCCGCGCAGACAAACAATGGACCACAGGAACTATTTAGATCTGGGGAGTGTTTTAACAGCTAGTGTAAGTTCCTGGACCCTCAGGTCCAAACACAGCCCACCAAGCTCTGGAAAGATCAGGTCTTAAAGTTTGTACATTTACTTTCAGCATAAAGTTGCTCGAAACATTCACAGGGGTCAAATTTGAACAAACTGACAACAATACAGCCTCCAAGGGAGAGAGCCCTTTACGGCAGGAACTTTCCAGGAACTAGTGACTTTTTGAGAAACTGTGTGCCTGTTCTGCAGGTAATTCTTCATTTAATATTTAAAGGTACAGTGTGTAGAAATGGGACTATTTAGCGGTCAAATTCTAGACTGGAACGCTCCCTCACTCACCCCTCCTGTAGGTGAAGCTACGGTGGCTTTTGAGCATGAAAAGCTCCTGTGATGTTAAAAAAAAGCTTCATTTGTCGAATTTTTACTATCAAAAAAAGTCAGTGCAACTTATTTTGTGCACAACAACCACACTCTTTGTCCCCTTCTTCTTCAAAGTGACGCATATTGTGCAGCTGCTCACCAAATATAAAAACACATTTGTAAGTAGTTTGTCCATTCTGAGCTCCCATAGAAACTGGTTCGTGGGAGACCGGCTCCTATGTAGATATGAAAGACTCTAATGATTTTTATACACTGCCTGGCCAAAAAAAAAAAGTCACCACCAAAAAAAAAAGGTCATACACTCTAATATTTGGTTGGACCGCCTTTAGCTTTGATTACGGCATGCATTCACTGTGGCATTGTTTCGATAAGCTTCTGCAATGTCACAAGATTTATTTCCATCCAGTGTTGCATTAATTTTTCACTAAGATCTTGCATTGATGATGGTAGAGTCTGACGGCTGCGCAAAGCCTTCTCCAGCATATCCCAAAGATTCTCAATGGGGTTAAGGTCTGGACTCTGTGGTGGCCAATCCATGTGTGAAAATGATGTCTCATGCTCCCTGAACCAGTCTTTCACAATTTGAGCCCGATGAATCCTGGCATTGTCATCTTGGAATATGCCCGTGCCATCAGGGAAGAAAAAATCCATTGATGGAATAACCTGGTCATTCAGTATATTCAGGTAGTCAGCTGACCTCATTCTTTGAGCACATCATGTTGCTGAACCTAGACCTGACCAACTGCAGCAACCCCAGATCATAACACTGCCCCCACAGGCTTGTACAGTAGGCACAAGGCATGATGGGTGCATTACTTCATCTGCCTCTCTTCTTACCCTGATGCGCCCATCACTCTGGAACAGGGTAAATCTGGACTCATCAGACCACATGACCTTCTTCCATTGCTCCAGAGTCCAATTTTTATGCTCCTCAGCAAATTGAAGCCTTTTTTTCTGGTTAGCCTCACTGATTAGTGGTTTTCTTAAGGCTACACAGCTGTTCAGTCCCAATCCCTTGAGTTCCCTTCACATTGTGCATGTGGAAATGCTCTTACTTTCACTATTAAACATAGACCTGAGTTCTACTGTTGTTTTTCTTCCATTTGATCTTACCACACGTTTAAGTGATCACCAATCACGATCATTCAGGATTTTTTTTCCGGCCACATTTCTTCCTCAAAGACGATGGGTCCCCACTATCCTTCCAGTTTTTAATAATGCGTTAGACAGTTCTTAACCCAATTTTAGTAGTTTCTGCAATCTCCGTAGATGTTTTCTCTGCTTGATGCATGCCAATGATTTGACCCTTCTCAAACAGACTAACATCTTTTCCACGACCACGGGATGTGTCTTTCGACGTGGTTGTTTAGGAAATGAGAAGCAACTCATTGCACCAGTTGGGGTTGAATAACTTGTTGCCAGCTGAAAGATAATCGCCCATGCAGTAATTATCCAATAGGAGGCTCATACCTATTTGCTAAGTTAAATCCAGGTGGCAACTTTTTTTTTTTGGCCAGGCAGTGTATCTAGGTGATTATACATTTATTCAAACATACTTACGAATATTACATCCAATTTCAGCAAAGTAAGTTTGGATAAATGCTGCTAAAAATTACACACTGCTCCTTTAATGTAAGATAAAAAAAAAAAATCAACCCATGTAATCCCAAAGTTTTCACTGCAAAATAAGTGCAAGCTTTTTATTCCTTTGACCTCCTTAGGACATAATATGTATGACTATTTTCCCATGTTTATTAATGGTGTTGTTGTTGTTTGTTAGTTTATTTGTTTGTTTTTGTAATATTCTTTCAGTTTAAAACTTAAATTAGCTTCCTAAAGTCAAAGATTTAAGAATATAAGGTCTTTTGATGGCTGTTAGAAGGATCCAGGGTTGCACTATGACATGCACACAGTCTGCAAACAGAAACCAAAGCTGATTTTAATCCCACAGTTTGACCTGACAAGTTTCTTTTTTCTTTTCTTTTCTTTTTTCGCAAAATCCACAAAGAGAAACATAAAGAGACATGCAGCTTCATCTGTGGATCTGTGACGTCTTCTTTTATATCAGGTATAAAAACATAAACACAGCCTCGCCTCTTCCTAACATAATGACAGAACTGTAGAGCATTTAGCACCCATTTCCTTTTACGTTTCTAGAAAAATCTGCCATGACCTGTCAGTTTTTATTCCAGTTAGATTTGACTCCTGGCTGCACATTTGATCCTGTCTCTGACGTAAACGAAGAATGGAAGCTGTGATTGGCTGAGAGAGCTGTCAGTCAACATGACACTGCACAAATAAAGTCAGGATGGGATAAACTTCAGTTCTCCTTTGATTTGAAGAAGAGCGTTTCATCTGTACTGAAGCCTCTTTTCTGGCTGGCTCAGGATCTTCCCCCTGGAATCATTTTGCTTAGACAGACAGGTCTGGATCTGACTCTGGATCCGGCCCACAGGAGTCCCCACATGGCACCAGGAGCCGAAACTATCCAAGCAGGAGGCAGTTGAGTGTCTCATAGCCACGCTGATCCTCAGCACTGGTGGGGGAGGGGGGTACAGACAGCTGGCTACACCCTTCACACCTCCTCCTCCTCCTATTCCTCCTCCTCTTCCTCGTCCTATCCTCATGATCTGATGAATCTACCTGTCAGGATGCCGTTGGATGTCCCTGTTGATTTCTGTCTCTTATTAAAATATAATATGTACTGTATCTGGTGTAGCGTGCTGCTGAGTCAGCATGCTAACAGGAGGATTTTACCACAGTGTCAACAGGCAGAGGTGAAATATGTTGGACTCTGACAGGACACGTAGGATCAGGTTCAATTTGGCTGTTAAGGGTTTATTACAGGAAGATAATTGAAGGGGATACTGTATCATAACAAGGTACCAAAAAAAAAAAAAATAACGGTAATTATGCTTCCAATTTAATAATGTAATAAATATTAATGCTTTGAAAATCATGACCTATCAATATATTAGTTTCATCTGCCACTTTTTACATAAAAGCATCTAAAATCTCAATATCTGAATACTTTTTTTAACTGTTTTTTTAATATTTTCCTGACTTCGTATTTCAATTTCTATTTATAATGTTGAATCATGAATCTCTTATTCGTTAAATCTTTTTTATTTGTTCTATTTTTCTTGGCGCTTACTTCACTTTTAACCATTTATTTCATTTCACATCTTGGTCTCGATTCTTCTGTCTTTTGTATGCCGTTGAGATTACTTCATTGTTTGTTTTTAATCTTTTGTAAGCGCTTGTTTGTCTGTCAAACACTTGATTTAAAATGCATTATATAAATAAATTTCCTTTTCTTATAACCTGAAAGCCTCAGAGTTCCTGCTCCTGAGAAACTCTACGTCTTGACGAGCAGCTCTCCCTCCCTCTCTTCATCGTTTGCCTTCACATTAAAGCTCCTCACCCTCAGAGTGCAGATGGACGAGTGGTTTAGTGGTTTAGGTTGTGCTCCATGTGTGACTTTCCCGCATGTCATTCCCCACTCTCACCCTGTTTCCTGCTCTATCCACTGTCCTGTCCACTCACATTAAAAGGCATAAAAAGCCTGAAAAAATAACTTGAAAAAGAAAAAAAAAAAAGTTCCTCACCTCCTTCTCGTCTGCAGGGTCTCCCTCCGTTAGCGGTGCATACAGGATCATGTACCCAGAAGCCCCGGCAGCCATCCTCCATCTGACCCTCATGGTGCTGTGAGTGATGTCGAACAGCTCCAGGTTGTTCACCATGGGCAGGGCCACTGCAGGACACAAACGCAGGATCTTACTAAGAGGGGTCACCGCTCAGACCACTGATTTTCATCCTTTACATACAGAAACAACATCATTTAAAACAACTTTGACTAAAGTTTATGCTGATGATACTGTGACGTGCTGCTCAGCTAACGCTGTTCATCAAAACTTGATGAAATGAAGCCCGCACAGTTTTCAAACACAAAATCAAAGCCACCAAATCTGCCTTCGATCTCCACTTTTCAGGGCTCACAGGTTGAGTGTTTCATGACAGACGCTGAAGTATTATAACCAAAGGGTCTCTCTTTTTTCAGCCTCATATCCAGCAGCTGGGGAGAAGATTCAAACACCAGTTGGTTTTTACTTTGGAATCAAATGCTGTTTTTCTTTCGGTCTTTAAAGACGCTGGAATCCACCAGTTTCACGTTGATGTATTCTGACAGTAAAGATGTCTCTCCTGTCTGGGCTGGTTGTAGAACCATCCATGTTGAAAATACTGCACACAGAAATAACTTTATGGGGCCGTTAATATTTAGAATAGAGGAAAATATTTCAGACTAGTGTAGGTCGGCTGCTCAAACACAGCCCTCTTAGAAGTTCGCCCTCTGTTTTATGACTTCTATTTCATCAGCTTTTGGCGTCATTCGTCGCCACTCCACATCCTCTCCAGAGCAGCAGCTAATAAAGAGCAACCAGAGCCTATTAACTTTAGTCGAAGGCTGACTTGCAGCTCAGCATCCATCCTTACCAGACGGGGAGGAGTTCCCCGTCATTCATCAGCGATGGCCCGCTGATAGAGGCTGGGGAGACATGTCCCATTCTTTGTCAATGCTTCAGACACCACAATGAGGCCTGAGGCGGTGAATCCAGAATCAGAGCTCTCCACAGGTGTCCTGTCAAAGCTCTTATGCATAATGGAACACCTGTGAAGCGTTCATGGCACCCATTCAGTGTGCTGTGTTGTAGCAGGACGTGTAGCTGCTGCTCGATCCGTGTTTCTGTCAGCAGATCTGAGATAATGAGCTCCTCCTGAAATCAGCATCAAGCTTATCTGCTGTTTCTTTAATGTGTTTCACCTGTACAGACAAATGTTCATACACCTGCAGAGCACAGATCAGAAAAATACGACCAGACTGATTAATGAGGGGTTCTAACAAGCCAACACGTCAGGTTTATGGAGGAAGAGGCGGCTCAATACACCAAAGGAAAAAGGCAAAGAAGAACCATCCAGAAGCTTTTAGTTCCTGGTTAACCTACCCAGGAACTACGATTTTCCTGTGGCTCATTTTTTGTCTGCTTTTCCACCACAGGCTGAAAAGCCAGATGGATAATGTCAAACAAACCAGTGATATAAAGAGAAAAAGGGGCATTTTCAACACAACATCAGACCACTAGAGAGCCATAAGACAAAAAAGAAGCCAGCATGGACATACAGTTAGCCTGTTAGCGTGGAGGATGTTCAGCCTGTGCTGGTTTTGATGGTGCTTTATTTCACTGCAAATGGATTTTTTGACGCTTGAAAGGAGACGAGCTCCTGAGACAAAGCTGTCCACAGCTGGTCACTCTCCGTGCCTGCGACTCATTCCCCTCAGTACATTTTCATTCACCACGTCTCAACACGTCCTGTTTGTATTTAAGCCCAGTTCACACTTAAACCCTAACCCTAACCCTAACCCTAACCCTTTCTTTGCTCTTTGCCATTTCCTGTTACTGATCCTGCACGCCTTGGCCAGTACCTTAGCCCTTTGTCCCTGACTACGAGACTGGATAACTCTGTCCTTCGTGTACGCTTGGTGTATCTCAGTGGAGCTTCAAGAAAGTAAGCTCTGTAATTCTTTAAGAGTGCCCTACACTTTCTCAGAGACCCTGTCAAAAAACTGTTCTCCCATGCCTTGGATGTTGCATTTTGGTCCCCTTGTACGATCTTGTCAGAAACAGCTTCGACCGGTGGTACACAGAACCACTCTGCCGTATAAAGTATGACCACAGTGAAGATCCACCTGTTTCAGCTTACAAACAGCAACTACCAATCAGAAACATTCTGCTAAAGTTCCTGAACTTGTAGTAAGTGAATCGGCAAGGCCAATTCAAGGTAACTAAATTTAGACCCTAGTTCTTCCAATCTAAAAGGCAGATAGTGCCAGAAGAAAACACCTGAACCAAAAGGTTCAGGTGTGTAGGGCTCCTGCTGTCAGGGGCAGGACTTGGTACCAAGAGGACTTCAGGACTCATCTGAATCAAAGGATTCCAGCAGCTGTTTGAACACCTGGTTTACTTTAATCAAATGCTCATGGTGCATCCTCACAGCACAACCATGTAAAACCTCTTTTTTTCAGAAGGCCCAGGGGAACCTGAGTACTTCAAGCAAAGAGGGGTAAGATGAAGTCCTGAGTAGTTTGAACATCATGAGTACAAAAGAAAAACACCAAGCAAAATAACAGTTCTACAAATATCCAAGACTTCTTAGATCCTAGATTGGTTCTCCAATGACTTTCAAATTTTTGGCCTTCCTGAGAAGATAAATGACCTTGAACATATAAGAAATTGGTGCAAAATCCCCAAAACATTTTAAAAAAGAAAAAAAGTATTGCAGTACTTTATTTTTACCACCTCCGGAGCTTTTGCACATTAAAACGACAAGGGTTTCAGAGCAGGGGTTTATTACCAAGAGGTGTTTTGAGATCCAAACACAGCCACCGATTAGTTGACAGACCAAAACAAAGATGTTATTCTCTTATTAGCACCCTCAGCTAACAGGAATCATCAACTTTAACTCAAACTTTTCCACAAATCATCTCAGATTAACTTTGTTTTCTGACAGACAGGAGCAGAGAAGACCGTCTGATGTCACTGAAACACTTTCTTCTTTTATCCCCTGGTGATCAATGGTGTCAGCTCCGTTTCTGCAGGGTCCTTTAAACCGTACACATGTAGCATATCTATATCTAAATACTGCTAAACGTTCACTCACATGTTGTGGCACTCCCCCTCAGACCCTCACTGGCTGAGCTGCGATAGATGGCAAACACGGCCACCTGGTACTCAGTGACCGAGTTCAGGTAGTTCAACTCCACGCTGTTCTCTGAGCCCAGCACCACCTGAAACACAGACAGTCTGTTTGTGTCCCTCTGAGCCGAAGTTTCTGATAGACAGTTATAAAATAAAGACTTTAATGAGCTGCAGTTAGGAGCTGTGAGTCACTTTGTTCCTGACAGCAGCACTTGTCATGTCACAAAGCATTAAAACATCCTTAGAGCTGGTATTTATCCAGCATCCGCGCACCGCACGCTCCACGTGTTGCTGTAGGCGTGGAACCGCTTTCCAAAGAAGATTCAAATGGAGTTTAAATGAATCAGATTAGCTTTGATGAGAGCTCCTCGTGGGGAAAGACCGGGGTCGCTCCAGCTGCGAGTTGTTAAAAACATCAAAGAGCAAGTGGATAAAAATAACAGGGAGCTGAACAAACACAAATATGAACACTTGCATGCTTCTTTAGTTTCAGAGACATGGAGACTTCCAAGGACGTTTAGAGAGAGCTATGGTTCAGGATGAAGGTTTACTCACAGGGCTCACCTGGGAAACACCTGAAACTGATATCAGGGGCTGAAAGTGATGCAATGTGAGCGTGAGTCCTGCAGGAAATCCTCCACAGATCCAGGACCCTGAGTCTGATTTCTAACCTGTCTGAAAACGTCTGAGGATTGAATCATGCTGCGTCATAGTGAGACGTGTGTGATAAACGACTGCAGTAAATCTAACTAAGTATCGTTATTCTGTTCCTCTGAATGCTGTGTGTGTTTGTGTCTCTGCTAACATCCTCGTAATGAAGGCAGCAGAATATTTCACCAAAGGTTTAATTATGACCTAATTACACACTCTGAAAAACTCTTTCTATCCCTGATGTACATCATGGCAGAAGTTAAGGGATAAGCTGAGCAGCCTCTGATAATATGCCTCTGTAACTATTAGCACCTTAGCTTTCTGTTTATTCTGCAGGGAAATCAGGAACAAAGTCACACCAATTAACACGACAAAAGTAAACTCCCTGAGCGCTAATAAAGAGGCGAGGAAACAGATTAATTTAGTAAGGAAACTTCTGGAAAGATTCCAGTCAGAGCATCAGACGAAGATAATCTTTGTAGGAGAGGAACGACAATGAAAACAAACAGGAAAATATGTGTGTTAAAAAAAAAATCCTAATAAAAAAAAAACAAACTTGAACTGTCTTTAGTAATTTGAGTTGCACTTAAGAAAAGAAAAATATTGTGATACTTTTTCCTCAGGCGCTCCTCCGCTGGCTGGGTAATACACCACGCGGTATTTCTCCACCTGACCCGGCGCGTGAGTCCACGTCACCCTGAAACTACGAGCTGTGATGTCAGAGGTCACCAGATTGCTGGGCGGAGCCACAGAGGAGGGAGGAGGGGCGGGGTCACCTCCACCTAAAGCAGAAACATCATTAACAATATGAGTTCAATTAATAAAAAGTTCAGACTAGATTTAAAGACAGTTAAAAATCTTTAAAATCTGAACTCTGAGACAAAAGTTGGAAAAAACCCAAATTCTGACTTTCTTTCTCTTCTGGCAAAAGAATCAGAACAAAATTTGTTAGAACCAATGTTGTTTCAAACTTTATCTAACAATTAAGAGTCAGAATATAAAATATAAAAATTAAATATCAAAAATATGAATATTAAAAATAACAAAATGAGGATTAAAAAAAAAAGGCACAAAAAGTCAGAAATCTGACACTAATTCAGCATTCAAACGTTAACGGACAAACACGAGACAGGTCAACATTCATAAAAGTCACAAATTGGGACTTTCTTCCCAAACTTCAAGTAAAAACGAAATTCTGTTATGTGAGTAAAAATTTGAGAAAATAGTCACAAAAAAGTCTGATTTTCCCCAAGAACTTTGACTTAAAAGACAGAATTCAAACGTCTGTCTCTGAATCATGGAATTAAAGTCAGGGTAGGTCTGTACGCTATAAATTCTGATTATGGAAAAAAAAGATCCTGAGATCAAAGTCTGACCTCTGACATCTTTTTGTTTGACGTTGTTTCTAAATCAGAAATCTGACCTTTTCTCTCCAGAATTATGATTCTAATTTGGAATTCAGACATTGTCAGAATTCAGACTCTGATTTAGATGATTAACATTCAGAATTCAGATGAAAGGTTTATTTCTTTAAAGTCAGAACAATTTTAAGAATCAGTTTTTATTCAAACTTAATCTGCCTTTAAAGTCTGTAAAGACTTTGAAGTCAGATTTCTACAAAATGAGAATTCTGAGAAAATAATCACAACGAGTCAGGATTTAAAGCAGTCAGAAGTCAGACTTTACCCCCAAAATTCTGACTTTATTTCATCATTTTGACAGAACCTTTGTCAGAGTTCAGACTTTTCCTACTGCAGAACGTTGCGGTTAAATCCAGAATTCTAACGTTTAAGTCAGAACTTAATCAATTCTGATTTCTGAGAAAAAAAGTTGTATCTTGAGATTTAATTCAAAATTCTGACTTCTTTATTTCTGACTTTGTTTCTCAGAATTTTGAGCATTTAAAGTTACTCGCCACAAAACAGGAAGTAGTATTAACTTGAGGTTATACTTTAATATCTTTTCATTTTGAAGGATCTCTGGCCCTCATATCTGACCCAAACAGCATCATCAGAATACTGGCTGTGAGTCACAGTGAGTCTCTGTTTCCTTCACCAGGTCACATGACTCAGCTTCAAACCTTTGATCTGTTTATCCAGCTGGTCCACCCGCTCGCAGACCGTCCTAGTGAGGCCCTCCACAATGCTGCTCATCACACTGAAGTCAGCCACGTTGTAGACATGAGTTTCCTCAGGGGGAGAGGCAATGGCCTTCAGCTCGTTCTCGTCTGCGTTTTTTACACCTGAGGAGACAGAGAGACAGAGAGATGAAGAGATGTAGAGATGTACAGATGGAGAGACGGAGAGAGAGAGATGAAGAGATGAAAGGATGAAGAGATGTAGAGATGTAGAGATGGAGAGACGGAGAGACAGAGAGATGAAGAGATGAAAGGATGTAGAGATGTAGAGATGTAGAGATGGAGAGACGGAGAGACAGAGAGATGAAGAGACAGAGATGAAGCGATGTAGAGATGGAGAGACAGAAACAGAGACAAAGAGATGAAGAGATGTAGAGATGTAGAGATGTAGAGATGGAGAGACAGAGAGACAGAGAGATGAAGAGATGAAGCGATGTAGAGATGGAGAGACAGAGACAAAGAGATGAAGAGATGTAGAGATGGAGAGATGAAGAGACAGAGAGACAGAGATAAAGAGATGGAGAGATGGAGAGATGAAGAGACGAAGAGATGTAGAGATGAAGAGACAGAGAGACAGAGAGATGAAGAGATGAAGAGATGAAGAGATGTAGAGATGAAGAGATGAAGAGATGTAGAGATGAAGAGATGTAGAGATGTAGAGACAGAGAGATGAAGAGATGTAGAGATGTAGAGATGAAGAGACAGAGAGACAGAGAGACAGAGAGATGAAGAGATGAAGAGATGAAGAGATGAAGAGATGTAGAGATGGAGCGACAGAGAGACAGAGAGACAGAGAGATGAAGAGATGTAGAGATGGAGAGATCAACTGTTAGATGAAAGCTTGAGGAAGTGTTTAATGATACACAAACATGAAGCCTGTAAATGAAATCAAAGAGAGACAAATCTGCCAAACTCTGCAGCCTGCATACTCAACTTTACAAGAGGAACATTTATCTTTGCTAAGAGACAAAATTCACTTCAGTTGTCACCCTTTCATGTCAAAGCTGTGAAGTGCAGAGACAGGGCGCTAACAGAGCTGTAAGGTTTATGTACCTCAGGTGCTCAGCTTAATGCCATGAATACAAATACTCTGAGGTCTGAGTGATGGCCGGACGTACCAATGGCGAACAGTTCGATGCCGGCGTCCCTCAGGCTCTGTGCTGGTGGGATCACATCGTCTTGAGACTTCCCATCAGTGATCAGGATTCCGATCTTTGGAACACCAGCTCTGGATCCGGACTCAGGTTTGAAGCTGTTCTCCAGGATGAAGGTCAAAGCCAGACCTGGACATGAGAAGGGTTTAAACATATTTAATGAGTTTGGAGGAAATCAACACAAGTTCAAAACCTGTGACTGAGCTCAAAACGAGATAAGGAATAAAAACATGAAGCATATAAACCTTTTTATAAAGTGAATTACTATCATTTATCAGATCATGAGAAATGAGATATAAGTTAAAATTAAGAGGTTTAGTAAATAAAATCAATTTATGAGGTAAAAGTTAAATTTTATAATAAAAAACTTAATAGAGATAAAGAGAGAAAGTCATAAATCTGAGAATATGAAAGCATAAGATAGTCAGTCCGAATGATAACAAAGTGAGTCATAACAATGAGATAATAAACAAAATCATCCGATATGAAGTGGAAATTATGAGATACTAAGTGAAGTTATAAAAT
Organism: Labroides dimidiatus; assembly: GCA_030710495.1. Lineage (NCBI taxonomy): Eukaryota > Metazoa > Chordata > Actinopteri > Labriformes > Labridae > Labroides > Labroides dimidiatus. The sequence goes on from CM061155.1 coordinate 1,190,626, forward strand.
AAGATTAATTATGGGATATATGTCATGAATTTGAGATGAAAGACAAAATTATGAGGTAAAACATTCTTGAAAAAAGGATAAAAAAGTTAAGATTTGGTAATAGTAATAAATAATAAATAATAATAATAAGTCTTAATAATATTTTTCTTCTGAGTTTAACAAAGATACTCATAAAGACTAGAAATGATTAAAATTATCAGTTTATATTAAGTGACAAAAATTTAGAACAATAAGCAAAGGATATATATATATATATATATATATATATATATATATATATATATATATATATATATATATATATATATATATATATATATATATATATAAATATATATATATATATATATAAAATGTGAGACTAATCAAAAAGAGTCAAATTATCATAAAATATTTTATATATTCATATTATTAGAGTGTAAGTTATAAAAATGTGATAAAAAAAAATCAGCACATATGGAGTGGAAATTATGAGCTCCTCAGTTAAGTTATGAAATAGAAAGTGGAAAGATATGATAAAGTCATAATTCAGAGATAAAAATTTGGTCTATGAGACAAAATGTCAAAATTATGAAATGAGAAGTAGAATTCATGAGAGATGAAGTCGAATTAAAGAGAAAAATAATAAACGTAATGAGAAAAAGTTGAGACAAAAAGAGAATAAGTCATGATAAGAAAATAATAAGTTTAAATTGTTTTAGTTTGTCATACTTTGAGGTAAAAATTCAAAATTATGAGATCATGAGGCACAATCTGAATTATCAGATAAGTCATTATAATGAGATGAAAAGTTGACCTGATTAGATAAAGTCAAAAACTGAGATAAAGAGTCTAAAATGAGATTAAAAAATCTAATAATATGACTGTAAGTCATACTAATGATATAAAATGTTGCTGAGGTAAGTTTTACTGTGAGAAATGTCTCATTATGCTTATTTTACATGAAGGTTTTATGTTTTTCACTTCCTTCAAACAAGCACTGAGCAGAAACATCTCTCTCTCCTTTCCTTCTTTATCTCCAGTTTCACCTTAAACTCTGTGTTTCTGTAGCTTTAAAAGGTTTCTGGTTATGTTGTTTGTATATTTACAGGATTTGACTCAACCTCAGGAGTGCGCTCATATCTCTCTGCTCCATCAGATGATGCTTATTATGAAGAGTCAAAGTTAAATCAGAAGAGTAAACTTTCTGTCTCAGACGTCTGCAGAGCTCCCTGACTGTTTCTCTCCCTCTTTCTGAAGAGTTAATCTGATAATATGCCCTCCTTCTCCTGGTTCAGTCTTATCAGCTTCAGGCTCTCCAACATGTAAACTCTTCATTTCACTCTGCTGAGGGGCTCTGAGGTGAGGTCTGGCACTGCTCGGCTCTACCTGTCAGAGTGTTTCCTCCTTTGTAAGGCAGGTTCTTCACCGCATCGATCACCGCCTCTTTGGTGGTGTGAGTGTTCAGGTGCCACTCGATCCTCGGGTCCCCGCTGTACTGAGCCAGACCTGCACACGCCATCAGAAAGAGGAGGCACAAACTGTAAGATTAAAGTTTTTAGAAATAAACAAAAATATGAAACAGAATCTGTACCCCTCACCGATCCGGGTCTGGTCAAACTCCACGTTGAAAGCTCGGACCAGGTTCTCCAGGAAGGTCCGGACCAGCCGGAAATTGATGCGTCCTATACTCCAGGAGCCGTCCACCAGAATGACGATGTCGGAAATGGCCGAAGTCTTGCACATAAACTCTTCAGCTGCAGAGAAACAGACAGGAAACAGGAAGTTAACATAAAGGGAGGAGCTTCAGATGCCCTGTGATTGGTTACTGCGTCTGCACGGACTTCCTGGAGAGACTGAAGATACTGATGGTGAAGAATTAAAGTGTGTGTGCAT